>DWEI01005567.1:0-10720 GCA_018245875.1 Mysoria ambigua | reverse complement strand
TGGATATGTGCCCGATGCATGGCAATAGGCTCACCACCTATTACATAGTGGGACGTAAACGTAACCGGTGTATCGTGAGAATGTTCCGCATTTCTCTGCCTACTCCTTCGGGGATTACAGGCGTGAAGTTACGTTTTAACGTATGTGTAATAGAAAAAGCATAATTTTATTTTCATTCCTCTACTCTTATAGTCTCGATATGGTATTAACGATGGTAACATTAAAGTACTTCCTTAAGCGTAGCTAATGTTAACGCAGATGTTTATAATGGCGCGGTAAATACAAATGCAGCTGATGCGTTTGGCTCCGTATCAATGAGTTATGTCCACAGAGCAACTGAATTAATAGGTCAGTGTGTTGATGCGCTGGATTTTTTATTATACATTCCAGAACAGAAAGGCGCTATAAAAGACTAATTGTACCATCTCAATTAAATCTTAGGCCCAATCCTAAGGTTAGTTAAACTATGTATGTTGCTATAGAAGATAAATTACTGCAAAAATTATACGTACAGTCACTTTTAAAAATAATACGATAATAAATAAGTTTGAAGTGAATGCATCTCCGTGACACGGCGAAGTTAACGCCGTCCAGCATTGGGATTACGGGTATAACCCCTTTGGGACACCTTTGTCCAGCAGCGGCTGCAATAGGCTGATAGTGATGTAGAATGAACGTATAATTATTGAGTTGGACTCCGTGAATGGTATTGCTGTTCTGGGGTTTGATCACTGTCAAACATCAAATAGGCGTTTACCGCTGCCGTCATTGATTTATCTGTTAGTCATTTGATAAATGAATTACGTTTCTACTGTTTTGTTTGGAGTAAGGCACATACAATGTTTTAATACTATAGGATCAAGATCGGATATGAGTGTGTTTTAGATTCTCGTACGGCTCTCTCCTCACCCTCTTAAACACCTTCGTACCCTGGAATTGTATTCGGAAATTACTGTCCATCTTAGTGCAATGCAGCAATATTATATGACGCTACCCTGAAGCAAGTTTGTTAACTAAGTTTCAAACCGCTGAAAAAATAAACAAAGATGTAACTTCACGTCTGTAATACTCGAAGATGTAGGCAGAATATTGCAAAAAACTCCCACGTTTCAGCAGTTACGTCTATGTGCCACTGTAGAATAGGTGGTGAGCCTATTGCCATACACCTGGCACACCTGTGCACATATCCAGACTCCGAACCACTATAATCTAAATGAGAAAAATGTAGTACTGCCCTACCCGGGAATTGAACCCGGCACCTCCCTATCGGTAGTACCCCTTGCAACGATTACGACCAACGAGACATATAAACAAAACAAAAATATTATAAAAAACTGCATTGAGATTAGTTTATTATTTTATTTATAAGCTAAAATAAAAATACAATAGACTCAGATGTTAAGTTAGTGCGGCTTTGGTGAGGTTTTACTCGAATTGAATAACAGAAAACCAGAGACTTTATAAAAAGTAGTCGTTTAAAGTGTGTAAGCTCCTTACAGAATATCACTAGGCTCTAGTAAAGGATTGATATTTTTAAGTGAATATTTTTAAATAACGTAATATCACGCTTGAAATCCTCAATAGGTAGGTAGAGGAGTGTAGTATCACAAAATACTTTCACGTCCATTAGATTGGATGAGATCGCGAGCATATCGCCATACACCGGCCATACATTCGGATTCCGAACTACTACTCATAATAGTTATAAAAATTGAATACTGATAACCGGGATTTGAACTCGATCGGCAGTCGGGCTTGCGACCAGCACGACCAACCAAGCAAGCGGCCATAACATGAAAATACTCAGTAACAACATAAACTTTAGCGTTTAAAGAAAACGTAGGTATAGTATGACATAGTATCAGAATTTTTTAAGCGAAACAATCAAATCTCTATAATAAGAATGTTTCGTTTAAGGCGAGTACTTATTTAAGAGGATGTAATTTATTATCTAGATGAGCGCAGGGTTGCCATATTTTTTAAATGAAATACATACATTGAAATTAAACAAACTGTTAATACTCGTAGAACTAAACATTTCAAAGAGCCCATTCGCTTCCAATGATGTAATACTCGTCAGCCATTCATTAGCAAACACATTACTATACGATAATATTGACAAAATAAATACAGGCTTAGGTGCATATTTGTATTGCACATATTATTTACAATTTTAGCACTATACATAATTATTTCTAACACATGAACGTTTTCAAATTTTAATTTTTTACCAACACCAAGAGTTAAAAATGAGACAGACGATAATATTAACAATAACGTTTATATAAATAAACGAATGGATTTAATAAGATCATCATCAATATCATATTGCAGTTTTCTGCTCGACATAGGCCTCTGCTGAGGGGTTATGATATATATACCCCATGCTAGGCATTTGGGTATTGGATCGCAGAGCGCAACTTCTAGTAACGCCTACGCTGGCCCCAAGCGGCCAGAACATGTAGCTGTGCCCAGCCAGACCGCGCCCCACACGCCTGTGCCTGCCAACTCCGAATATAGTAGCTTCTTACGATGCCCTCAATCACGACACGGAAGAAAGACATGTAGTTTTTCTCCTCCCGACGCGGCATTTAATAATATTAAACGCAGGTAAGTCTTTACAGGTAGTGGCTTGATTAAAAGTTGCCAAGTCCTGTCTGCGACTGAGGGTTGCTCTAAGCCGACTCGGAATAGTTGTAAGCAGTTTCTATTTGTGGGTAAATCGCAGATTTTAAAGTTCGTCGCGTAAACTTTCAGGTTTCTGCCGAGACGCTGACACTATCTGCGCCCTCGCCGTTCGACCCACTTTAGCGATAACTTATAGCGATACTAAAGATTGGTTCTGAATGATTAAATAGTTGATACAATTTTAAGGAATTGTTCAAACATGTTTTGCATTAGGGGTTATTATTATTATGAGGGTTTGTTATTATGGTTTGTTGTTGTGTTAATAATTATTCAAATAAATAGGTTTATAATAAATTTTAATACAACGCGACATAGACATGAGAAAGTGGCAACCCTAGCAAGTATCGTTTTTAGTCTCTAGTACATTAGGTAGGATGCCCTAAAACAGACGACTACGTCACGTCTCGCCAGCACCGAACTGGTGGTTGACAAATGACGGTGGATCTTAGAGCAGCAGGGCGTACCGAGATGTAAAAAATATTGGACGCCGTAGTATTCAGGAGGGAGAGTTTAATGGCATAGGTTCAGCTTCTCGCGTCGTACGCTGTGGGGTCGAATCTTGGCCGATATGTTGTTTTATAAAACATTGCCATAAACGTTTGAGGATTAAATATCAGTGGTTGTAATGGTCGCGGTGGCATCGCGATGAAAACTGCACATTTTGGTTTTCTGACCAAGTTTAAAAGCTGATGACGTTGCTACTATATGATTGTGAATTGTAACCCCTATTTTACTTTTGAAGATGTTCATGTTTTAAATAAAGCAACGAGAAATTTTCTTTTCTAACTTCTTCAGAAGAAGAACTCTGGTATAATAAATGCGCAAAATCCATTGTGAAATTCACCATTTAAATATTTGATATATCGTGAATCGAACCTGTGGTTTACTAAGCGATTGTTATTTTGACGGTTGTGTGTAATCGATGGACACACGAGTATATGATTTACATACATTTTGTGACCATATAGGCAGAAGGTTAATATAATACACTTTTGGTATTTATTGCCGGTTCGGTGTTGTGAATTCTGAGCGAACGTAGTCGGATTAACTTATCCAAGTGTTCTCAGTGCAATGTACAAATCCTAATTAAATAATGATTTGGTATCATCCATCTCCTCCATTCATTATTTATAATTAGGCCCTCGTCGTCTTTGGTTCGTGCGCGGCCCGCGAGGGAAGCATTAATCATCTCAATTACTGAAGTACAATCGGACGGACAAAATAAAAATATTATGAAAAAAATGGCGTCGGGAAAAATTATGGAAATATCTGTTTGTGAGTACTTTAACGCGCTTGTCTTGCGTGGCAGACTGGAGTCTTGAAGTTTACTATTAGTTGAGACCCTGGTTCGGTTGCAATGACAATAGCGTGGTGATTTGTCATGAAGGTATAAGTGTAATATTCCTCTGTCTTCTTCTTTGGGGATTGTAGCCGTGATGTCACGTTTCACGATGTTTCCATGTACAAAGTAACTTCAACTGCATTAGACCACTAGGTATTGTGGTAAACTATATTTAGTTTTATTTGTACTGATGTCAAATATAAGCGGGTTCTGTTAGTGCAATTAGGTTATACGAGAACAAAAATACACACAGTGTTCCAATTTTAGAGTAACTCATAATTTTGTTGTGAATTTCTACTATTATATTTGAAGTCGCTATGGCATTTGTGACAATATTATACGAAACCTATATTTACATACAAATTATAGCAATAAAATAGAATAACTCAGGGTGAACAACGACAAAATATATACATATCTACTTTTTTTTTAAAATTGGCTATTTATTTCACGTCTTGTTTAAAAATGGACTTAATACGAAATATTTAAGTTCCAACAACAAATCTATTGTATATTAGAAAAAAACACGTACTGCATATTTGCTGTCGATTGTTCGCGCGCTTTTTCTCCGTTCGACGCCATATTTATATTTTTAATGGAAATTAATGTTCGCACCAGTGTCGCGTTTTTTATACAGAATACGTTAACCAAAATTATAAACAATTTTTATGGCTTAAATACATTAAACTATGAAACGTACGGATTTATTCATACATACATATCTTCACACCACATCCTTACGGGGTAGACAGAGAGCACGGATACGGATTATGGAAATACGAACACGGAAATACGAAATACGGAAATAGGAAATACGAAAATACATTATAACACGCAGCGGTATAGACGTGTAGTGAAGCGGAACGTATTCAAAATGTATGGAACCTTTCATTACCGCATCTTTCTTGCCACTTGATGTTTCCATTATGATACATTCTATTTTAATCTACGATTGTCCCGTTGGTTGGTCGAATCGACTCAGGGCTATTTGAATTATTTGTTACAAGGGGTTCGGCGTTGAACCGCCGTGGCCGCGGAACTTCAAGTTATTTACAACACAATAGAGCAGATTTCAATAGAAAATTCAATATCTCCCCACAACACGAGTGGGTATCGCGTTACTAAACATGATCTGGGAGCGGCTTTCTCGGGGAAACGTTCAAGGAGCTCCAACTGCCGGGACTATCGCGGGAATATCGATGCGTTAGTGTTATTCACATGCCGCCATATAAATTTTCACAACGAGCACAGGCAGAGCCTTGAATAATAATGAGAGTGTTTTGTATGGAATAGCATACCGTAAGTCACATTGACTAGATCACGGGGCTGGTAAGGCTTCGAATTTGTAAAAGCTTAACTTAAGCTTTACGTTAAGCTTCTATAAGCCTTGGAGCCTTTGTAAGTTTGGAGTTTAAAGCCGTCGTTAGTTTGCTATGATGTGAGGAGATAAATTCGCGTAGAAAGAGCATGGCGCGGCTACAAGGAGAGAAGCATTTGACAATCAGTGCTTTTCGTCTACCCCATAAGGAACATGGCGTGACTATTTCGAACTACTATCCAGAACATAACTATGATAGATGTTTTATATCTCCTATAAAACCCGTATAAAAACCCATAAATAAAAATCATACCTGAATCCAGCAGATGCTTTAAAGCAATAAACATAATATTCAGTCAGTTCCGCATTCTCATTTCCGTTCGATTTGTGCTGTAAAAAGTGTATTGTGTAGGAAATAAGGCAGCCTTCCGTCGGCACTGAAGGCTTTCATCTATTCAATTTTCAAGATTCGGGCCAAGTAGGTGCGCGTGTGGAGTCGACATCACACAAGAGTTATCTCGCGTTTACATACAGCAGACGGAAATTGTTAGCCGGGAAATGTTTTTCCTCTTTAACAGTCGGAAAAATACTTGAAGATACGTTTTAGATTTTCGTTACATATGTATATATGTAGGTACGAATTCCGAATTCAAATTTAAACAGCGTATAAAATGCCACTCGCATCCGGCTTCGTGGCAGACTGGAGTCAACCTAACCGTGACTCGGTACAATGGTTGATGATGGCGATGTGTCACGTTGACATCATTAACCCTTTCATTAGATACTGGTCTCTTCCTAGAAGGATTAAGTTCAATATCCGTCACATTAATCAAGTGCGCGTCAGGAGCTCACGAAGGAATGCGTATCTCAAAATAACCATACGTGAATTAAGTCGTTTCATTTTCTAATGTGTAATCATTTTTATCTTTTATCTCTTTTTAATAATATCTTGGGACATCTCCACACACGGACATCTGATTCCAAAGTAAGCGTCAAGAGTGCTTATGGTCTGGTAACCAGGCGGCTGATAAACTACACATGTACCTACATATAAATATATGCCCAGACACAGAAAAAATACTTGTCCCTCAAATATTTATTTTAGGTGGGAATCGAACCCACGACCCAACGCAACAGTCAGGTGCACTAACCTCAGCACCAACGTGCCAGTCAGCGTCCACCTAACTTCACATAAGTCCCATACAGCGGTACTCGCTCACGGCGTGCACCAACAGGCCGTCCCCTGCGCCGGCCGCGTTCCCGCGGACGGGCTCATCAGTCGCGTTATACGCACAAACAATGTTAGTCGGACAACGGTCGCGCCGAGTTCGCTTCGTGTTCGTCGCCGCACGCCGGCGCGCCGGTGACGCGGAGTGCCGGTCTGCAAGCGGCAGGTGGTGATCTTGGATTGATACCAAAAATACAATTGTCAATATGAATTAGGTACTTGTTTATAAGAATATCTTTGGTGAACAGGTGGATTTTAATACGCATATTCCTTTAGAGCTCCATATTTATTTTAGGTGTTTTCCTTCACGGTTGCAGTAAGCGATATTCAATATAAAACGCGCATTCGTCGTAAAGGATTTACGCGACAGGATTTGATCCCAGGACCAATAGTGTAGTGAGCCGATTTGTAAATCACTAGGTTGTTATCATTGCTGTTTGTTTTTAAACTCTTTTATAATCGACATTATTTACCGGTGATCCGATCGTCCCAGCTCGTGGCTTGCGCCGCCGAGCGCTCGGCTCTCTGTAGTCTCATTTGCAGACTGCGCGGCGCCGGCGCGCGGCTCGGCTGCAGTCGGCTGCAATCAATTTGCACTGATCAGTCACCATTGTCGTGCACATTGACGTGACTGATTCGGCTATTTACCTGCGAAACTCCAATGAGCGGAAATTTGTTCGGCATCGTTCTTAATTGCCGATATTTATCGGTGATTCGTTACGGCTCGACGTACATATGTCGCGTCGCACGCTATTTACATATGCTGCATGAAATACAAAATGTTATATGTATTAATCTATTTTTCGCGAATGCCATTTGGAATATGTAACAAAACTATATTTCCAACTTAACGAATGAAGCATGTGTGAAAATACCTTTAGTGCTGTCATTTTAATGTTACAGCTGAAATATAAACATAAGTTTTGTACATGACCTTTTAACAAAATACAAACAATAGATATACGGCAGAAAGCAGAGTTTTACTAGTAGACGCCACTGTAACATAACATACTAGTACTAATATGTTTACTATACGAAACTTTTGTACTAACGGAAAGACGCTGGTTATCCATAACAGAAAATGTGTTAATGTGAGTGAACGATCAAAAGTTATTAAATAAATGATATGCGACGCTGGTGTGCAATAAAGATAACTTGTATCGTACACACAGCATCGTGTTAGTGGGATTGCGTATGCGAGCTGCATGTCGCTAGGATACCATTTATAAATTTCAATAGCAAACTATCCCTGTCGCCGAGAGCGTGCTCTCAACTAGATTAGCCGGAAAGCTTCCGCTCGCCGTATGAGTCGCCGTTGTGCTCCATTCCCACTTATAAATTGCATTTCCACCCGCTGGTTTGTTCAATAGCTTTAATTAATTACCATTAGTTTATTATTTCTTCGTGGAGCAATGAAAAGATGGAGTGGTAACAAAAACTATCTCTTAATTATTTCTATTAACCATTATTGATTTTAAGTTGTCGACATTTTCTTTTCTCTAAATGTTTACTTACTGTACGGATTTCTTCAAATCTGTATTGCTTCCAAGTTATATAAATATCTTAGAACATCTTCATACACTCGTGACTGTCCCGTAGGTCGGGTTGGTTGCAAATGCGACCGCCGATCAGGAGGTCCCGGGTTCAATTCCCGGATCGGACGCTACTAAATTTATTAGTTTAGATTTTCTAGTATTGGCTCGGTGTCTGGAAATGGCAATAGGCTTAACATATATTGCATAGTGCGAAATAAAAGTAACTGGTGAAACGTGTAGTACACACCTCTGCCTACCTTTTCAGGGATTACTGGCGTGAGGTTACGCACGTATGTCCATACACGATCAGGCGATTTTAAATTTGACACGGCCTGTATTATAGTACCGACCTGCTGATAAACGACATGCAGATATATAATTTACTAGCTTTTGCCCGCGACTTCGTTCGCGTGGACTTCAGTTTCGTCCCGTCTAGTCTAGTAATAAGTAAGAAATACGGTAACTAAGCACTGCAGAGCCCTAATCATAGGCCTATAGGTAGCTACTGCAGTATGCTCCTATAATATGCTCCTATAAACTACATTGAACGATCTTTTTCCTTCAGCATAAACATGCAGATTCTTCGCTTTGGAAACACGTGAGCAAGCCACATAGAGCTGACCGTGAGAAAAACATGGCGTGCCCAAATGTAGGCCTGCTACCTTCAAGGTTTGACCCTGCGATTTGTTGATCGTCATTGAAAATGCGACTTTTAATGGGAACTGCAGGCGTTTAAAATTGAATGGCAAGTTGTTGGGTATGATTGGAATGCGCGGTATAAGAACATTGTCTCCCTTGGCTTCTCCAGTTAAAATTGTAGCCTTCACTATATGCCTTCCTAATTCGGTAACTCGCAACCGAGTACCGTTGCATAATCTTGGCGCATCCAGGTTACGCATTAACAAAACGGGTACACCTACCTTTAATTCCAACTTGTGTGATGGCACCCCGGACAACTCTAAAGAGTTTAGGAACTCTACGGGATAACTTGTAGTGTCATCGGATGACATAACTGTGTCAATGGAATTATACACTGATGTTTCGCTGTTTATTTCGGCCAAGATTTTTTTATTTATTTTCGCAACAGTCTCATTTTTTGGTGCCAATATGGTTCTTTCACACAACCAATTTTCGTCAAGAATATTTTGTTGCAGATTCGGAAAAACTTGTTCAATAAGTTCGTTTTCTGTCTCCACAGCATGACAAAATTGCTGTGTGAAAAGAATCATACCTTCTTGGTCGGTGTTTAGGTGGCCTTCACCAATTTCTAGCAGTTTTTGAGCATATGCTCCTGATTCGACATCGCTGAATAACTGGACTCGCATGTTAGTGGTAAGATAAAGCTTTTCAACTTTAGACCACAGATATGAGGCTTTTAGACATGCGTTAATTTCATCTGCTGCAGTGCCTCTCTCGATAACAGGTAAAGTCTGTCTAAAATCCCCTGCCAATAACACTACCACACCACCCATCAACTTTCGATTGCTGTGAATATCTTGTAGACAGCGATCAAGCGCCTCAATGGCGCGTTTGTGTGACATAGTGCACTCGTCCCACACGATCAGCATACATTGTTGCAAGAGGGCGCCACGGGCACTGCTCTTACTGATGTTGCACGTTGGGGTTTCTTCGCTCGCCAGATTAAGAGGTAATTTAAAAACCGAATGTGCCGTTCGTCCACCGCTCAGCAATGTTGCAGCGATCCCAGAGGAAGCCACCGCTAATGCAACTTTACGGTCCTTACGAATTTTCGCTAGAAGCAAATTAAGCAAAAATGTTTTACCTGTACCGCCCGGGGCGTCAAGAAAGAAAAGGCCGCCTTTGTCAAGCTCAACTCGTTGTAATATTTTGTTATAAATGTTTTTTTGTTCGGGTAGCAGGCGTGGTTCAGTTTCGCTGACCTGAGCGTCTAATAAAGCAATATCGTAGCTTAGCTCTTTGATCAAATCGGTCGACAACTCTCCTCGACGCTCTGGTGTAAGCATACCGAAGTGAGACAATTTCTTACCGGAAATCGTTATTATTTTGTCCTCTATATGTCTCAGTGCTTCATTGAAACATAGATCATTGTTGACTTGATCCATCCTTTCAAATCTATGCAAGATATCCTCCGATAATGCAGATTTATACTTATCCCATAGTTGAAGAGGATTAGATAAACCGCAAGTGCATATCAATATTGCAAATAGTTCTCTTATTTGCGAAGGAGAGCGACACAGCACTGCCTCTTCCATTGTGGCATCCCAGTGGTTGTCATCTTCCAACAACCCCAACTTCTCACACGCTTGTCGAAAAGTTTCAAGTTCTTGGCCGTCAACTGTTTTTAGATCCAAAAAGCTAGTGGGGCCCTGTACTACATTCAGCAGCATTCGCAAACAGTAACATTCGAAGTTACTAACATGCACTGTGTAAATGCGCCCAAGAGCATCTCCTGCCTTCACACCTGGCCAGCCGTCGACAGGTGTGCCTTGTAAACGACGTTTCCATTCTTTCGACGACACGTTCCATGTATAGTAGAGGGGTACGTCAACATAAAGTAATGTTTTTGCAAATGCGTCATTTTGGCAAAGCAGGAAAAATGCAGTTAGTGTCGTCTTAGGTGGTGCGGC
>DWEI01005566.1:0-10722 GCA_018245875.1 Mysoria ambigua | reverse complement strand
TATCATAAAATGTTCCATCCAATATATTAGGTGCCAAGTTTAAACATCTGTGGTTATTTGTTGAAATAACAGAACAGTTGTGAAGCTCGAATCTCTTAAGGCCCGTTTCCCGCGGTCGTTGTACATTCAGCGACTTTACCCAGATTTAAAAGATAACAAAGTCTCTAAGTGGATTATGCACAATCCGGTTACTTCGTTACGCCGCGCGGCTGATTGGTGCCTACATTGACAACGCTTCTTTACTGAATGTTTATTGACGAACAGTGACGAATTAAGTGCGACGTTTCTCGATATTTATTAATTATCATCACGCCAAGTCCTATACGAGCCAGATAGGAAGCACCTACTTGCTAATATTACTTGACTGGCCCGTTGGTGCAGCGGTCAGTGAACCTGACTTGCGCCAGGGGTCGTGGGTTCGATTCCCACCCAGAATAAATATTTGCGCGATGAGCACAAGTATTTGTTCTGTGTCTGGGTGTAAAAAATATCTATTTAAGTATATATTTAGTTTATCAGCCTGCTGGTTATCATACCACAAGGTCTCTTGACGCTTAGTTTGGAATCAGATAGCCGTGTGTGGAGATGTCCTAAGATATAAATAGATAAGATATAAAAAAATATATAAAAATATTTGTATCCTTACAAGCATGCGATATCAAATAGGTCAGATACTAAGTGATGGAGTAATCGGGTGTCGGCGAAACCAGCGCGCGTGTATGACGAGAGTTGTGATGATGATGAAGAATAAATGTATGAAGTGAACCACTTTGTATTCGTAACAAGAACATACGAGTAGATTATGTCGTTAGGAATACATCTTACATGTGGAGTAATTAAATTAGTATGAAATATTAGCACTTCAGGACGCTCTTAACTCGATTACACTGGAAGCTGAATATAATTATTTCGTAAGGCAGAAGACATTCTTCCACATATTACGCACCCGTAAATACGTGGGGATACGTATCGTTCAAAGTGAGAAAAATTATTTCGAAATTAATCAATCCTTAATTAGTATACTTTGCGAATATAAATAATATGTTCCTTACTCATACAGTACAGTAACAATTTATCTAAAGTTTTACAACCATTTGCAGTCTTATGCATACGTTTATAGTGTTAAGCTGCAGTAGAGTGTCATATTTAGGAACCTTCTCTAGAATTTCTTCATAATAAAGACTACTCTGAACATACCTATGTATAGAGCCCCAGCATGCAATGAATCTCCAAATAATAATATATATGACAAATACTTTTCAATTTTATGTTACAAGACGATTTTAATATATACCCATTTGCCGTGAGAGTAGTAGCTATTATAACAATCAAATTTCATTTGTTCCTAGCGGCCCAAAACCTATTCCCGTTGATGTACGAGTATATTTATTGCATTTCCTCATGGACGTCGAGGGATAACTCATTTTGCAAATTCGTCTATCGACTCACTTTGGCCGACCGGCTCCTGCGTGTTGATCGCTGACTCGCAGGTTGTTTGTAATAGAAATATAAAATACGCAATCTGGTATAATTCAGACGTGGTATATAGAAAACCCATCACGTTTGGTGGCATCTATGGTAAAAAAATATTGTTGATTATGCGTTATTGCAAGTCAATAACAGATGTACCAGCTACAGATTTAAATGCGGGTAGGTAAATCATCGTGAAACCGTGTTTCCCACTTGGACTCGGATTGTCTTTCAGAGTAAGAAGGGTTAAGGTCGTAAACTGTTATGCTGTCTAAGTGCCGGTTAGAAGATTACAAACGCTTCAGTGAACATCATTCAGAAACTTATTTTATTGTTTCTTCGGATGTTTTTCTTCGCAGATATAGCCAGTGATTCTTATTATGCACAAATTCTATAAAGAGGTGGTAGGATTTGAACCCACGACCCCCGAGCTGTAGGCTGTATTCGCTTCCCTGGAAAAATACACCATAATTAGGTTCACTGGAGAGAATGCATTAGAAATTAAGTCTCCCCCTTATAGCTTAGCTGCAGGTAACAATAAATAATGAATCAATAAAACGAAGATATAAAAATAGATATAAATTGCTTATAACATTTCTTCAAAGAGGATGTTCTATAAGCTTTGACTTTGATGTTCGTGTTTTTCTCTTATCTAATGTAGCAATGTTTATAGTACTTACATGTTGATTTAATATTATCAAACATATATTTAGAATCACACTGGAGCAGCGTTCCACTTGTTGTTACCGGGCGTACGTCAATACTACGGTGTTTTGAGTCGAACTGTTAAGCTTCACTCCGCACTATATTGCACGCGGTGGCCCGCCATGCCCGCGCCGACGTTCGCCGCTCCATTTGCATAACAAACATACTTTGTGTACTATTTACGAGCAACTCATCACGTATGTGTTAATAGAGTAAATTGAGTTATTAATATTGGATGGTAGTAAAAGTTGACTAAAATAATTTAACTGTAATAACGTTCGTATGTAATGACTGCGAAGTGTATACGAGTAAATTTGAATAAAGACGCAATTTCTCTTTGTTAAAAAGTAAGTTTTTCTTTGTTAATGTTTGATTAAAAATTTAGGTACAAAATGTTCAAGTAAAATTCAGTGATTCATTAAGCGACGACAAAAATGCTGGCGATACGGTGCACGGCGCGCGGTGTCGCGCTGAAACCGGCCGCGCGTTTCGTTTTACGATCTATACAGCACGTGGCTAATGTACGGCGGCGGGCGGTGATGTAACACTTCGCAATCTATACAACTGCTCAATTTCCAGTAAACCTTTCCACTGCTAGCTACAATTCCACTCTGTTTCCGTCTACTTCCGTTCCTCACAAGAAAAGTGAAATTATATGCGGCTGAGCGCTCGCGTGGGTTTTTAAGTACATGACGCATTCGACCCTACAAATATTGAGATGAGAACCATTGTGTAGAGAATTTACATACATTTCTCAAAATGAAAGCCCTTACAAATTATCGCTAATATATCACAGAAAAGAAATGTGAGCACCTGTGTGGGTTATGTGCGTAGAATGAGAAACGCTTGCGATATATTTTCGAGTTTCCATCATTTGCAATAACTTGTTACTTTAGTTACTGTAGTAAATACTGCAATAAAATATACATTTTAAAATGTACTGTTGTAGCAAATGAACTTATTCTAATACAATAACAACTTACTTTTACGCAAAGAGAGAATAAATAATGAAGATTGCATACATCGTGTCAATATAGACATACACATATATTCCATTTTTTTACAAAGCATAAAATATGAATTAATTATAAAGAATAAAATATGACGTATGTACATATAAAATAAATGTGGTCCTTCTATTTGTGTGATTATAAATACGAGGAATGACGTCGGGCTAATGGCGGCGGTCGGAGTGGTGCGGTCAGCGGAAACCAATATTTACTGCGGGCGTTGCCGTACGAATAACAACGATTCTTGTAAATATGATCATAAACTTTATTGGACTGCGCGTTGTTCGAAATTTGAATATAGATTTGAAAGTGTCAATACAAATATCAATCTTTTTTTGCAGCAAATATATGTACGTAAACAAAGGTTTTACAGTTTAAATATGTCATATTTGGTTTTTGATAATATGCACTATTTTATATGAGAGCTATTAAATTCTGAAACATCAATTTATTCACACGAATTATATAAATATATTCTTAATTATATGATTTTTAATATCCTCTTTCAAAGTGTGTTTGCTGCCAACGCACGGCTACATACATCGGCGGGATGTCACATAAGTTTTCTTATTACGATACAAGGTGCACAACGAGGTGAACGTGTAATGAGCAAGCAACCAAGTGGGAGTGAGCAACCGTATAAATACGTGTATTTCCTTTCAGTTTTATTTACTAAAATTCTTATATTAATGTAAAAATTAAATTAATTAATTAAAATTCTTATATTCATTTTTCTATTTACATTTTGTAATGGGTACAAGTAAAATTTTACTAATATATAGAATAAGCGATTAATGGTAAATGAAAAGTGTATTTATGTCATGAATGTAAGCTCTATATGTTTCAATTAATATTTGTGACCCACCTGCATGGGAATTATGTTCGGCACTCTGAAAATCTTAAAACGGAATTCCACAAAATACAATTTCATTTCCGTAGCCGCAGTAGAGAAGGACGAATGGAATTGTGAAAGAAATAAGATTACATTTCCGACGCAGCGTAGGTAAACCGCTCGTCTGGGAAACTCTCAGTAATCGCATGGATTCTTTTTGCGTGGAAAATATTTCTGTAACAACCCCTTTTTACTTTTACTATCCATTCTACGGATTCCCGTTTTGTGATGTATTGTCCAGTTCAGGAGTAACTGTAATTAATTTGATAGTATATACTTCAGTGAGCGTTTTACAAACGTTAAGCATAGTCTTTTTATAAATGTGTTTACATAATTCGACGTTCGTTTTATTTTACTAAACTTATTATAATTTATTTTTTTTATTAATTAAAATTTAATTTGTTATACTCTCTATCACGGGATTCCTTCTAGAGTGAGAAGGGGTTGAGGCCATTGCTTGTTACAAAGGCTGGGTGTGAATTGGCAGACATCGCACGCTTGATAAGCATTATGAAGAATTATAAAAACGTATTTACATTACGAAGTTTTCTTTCATCGTAACAAGAAGGAATTCAATCGCCTGCCTCGTTGGTCGCGTGGTTACAAGTGCGGCTGCAGATTTAGAAGTGCTTAGTTCAAATTTCGAGTTGTGTATTGGTTTTACTCAACTTAAATTTTCTTTGTATGGCAATAAAATAACCACCTACATATTTATTCATAGAGTAGTTAACGATATTCAAGTGCGGTTTGGCGAGCTTCGTACGCCTTAAAGAACAATATTTTTCGGGAACTCTAAGATGTGTAAGTTTCCTCACGATTCATAGAATGCAATGTTTGAAAATTGAGACATTATAAAAACATCATATACACGTATTGCGCATAAGTCTTAAAGTCTTTCGCATAATTAAGCTAATGAGATTCTCAGAACGTGCGTGGGTGTATATTTCAATTATTAAAATAGGTTCTTGATTAAAACAAGAGCGCGCTATGGGTGCGAAAACTACGTCACCGCGCTCGTGAGGCGCCCTGGCTTACTTCAACAACATATAATTACTCGTAATTGTAGTCAGCCTGTACTACTTTTACGTATTATTAACATTCTTCTTATAGAAATCGGTATAAATCGGCGCGAGAAAAATGTGTACACCATCACAGGGGCTTTAGGATCGAATCTTGCCGTGTCATTCATATCAAGAATGTACGTTTTGACGTTTTCAAGCCCTAAAGAGGTAGACAGAGAGGTGCAGTACTTTCTCACGTTTCATTACGTAATCCAACACCATCCCTCGCAGTAATTTGTTATTAATAATACATGCATTGTTAATAAAACTTACATTTTCCACAATTGTAAATCTACTTTAACTTGTGATAATGCGGATGTTACGTACATTTAGTAGCTAAACGTCGGTGTCAGTGTTATATGATAACAAAAATAAAAACATCCACACAAAAACTAAATCTGTTTGTATCCAGCGGATGAGGGGCTCACGGGCCACCCGTTCGGTAGGATTTAAGACATACCTACAGACCCGGCGCCCGGCGCTGCACGCTCCATGAAGTCTGAGATATACATTCGGGCCGGCTCATTCCAACAAGACCACTATTTCAGATCACCTCACCTTGTATGTAATACGTACGTAGGCGATTTATCCAAACCTCGCTTCTCTATATGTACAAGCAAGATGTAGTTTAACAGACGAGTACACATATACATAATATTATAGGATCAGATGGAGGGACGCGGAACAAGCTTGTCTCGACCATAGCGCGTGGATGTGCGCCTCTGTCTACCCCCATTACCAAAAAGCATGACAATAATTACATATCTCTTTGATAATTTAAAGAACTCGATATATGTACGAACTTCATTCGTATTTAAACTCGACCAATAGATTCCAATTCCTCAGTCAAATTGTACCTAATGTATTTCATAAATATTCAATATTGTATTGTGTCTATCCTATGATTTCTGGTTATCCAACCTTTGTCAACAACTATCCGTTATCCACACAGTATTCGTTGTCATTATCTGCGAGGTCCTACTCAAACATGGCAGGAATAATAAAATAATGCCATTCGTTGATATTACAGTTATTTACGATACATCTGTATTTTTGTTGACAGCTGAACGTTAAGTTAGAATGCAGGACCAAAGTCAATTACTCCCCAGTTTTGTTTTACTTATAATTACATGCTTTTCTGTATATAATCGTATTCCTCCGATTGCTATTCGTGATGAACATGTGTCCCAAGCGGTTATTTATTTAAATATCAAACATATACCCATACGTAATTATTACGTTTCGCAAACTAAAATAACTGAAGAAGAAATTCCGTCTAATTTGTTATTGAGATAAAGTAAGCAAATTATTTACTGTGAGGGTTATCTTTATTAATTAACACCAGACATTATCAACGGCTGTGGGTGACGACGACGGTGCCGTATTGTCTCGAGGCGAAGATCTTATAAGCAAGCGATGATTAAACGATTAGAATGACAGGCGAAAAACGTCTTCGTCATTCGGAAGATGAATATAAAAATATAGTTTATGGCATTCTCCTTTATGGATGTTGTGAATTTTGACGTAATTAAAATGATCATCCATAATGAAAACAGCGATTTTGTAATAAGTTGTGAATAGGCACAGTGTGTAACACACATAGTTGTGTACCACAGATGTGTAATACACATAGGCACAATGTGTAATCAGCTTATGTCGTTTCTTAAGTTTGTGTCTTCATCCCTCCTGAACCACTTTGCGTTTATTTAGGACGGAGACAATGCTAATCCGCGTTTCATTGGCCCACCAACAACAAACATTCGGCCAACGTAGCCCTCGTTGAAATTAATTGTTGTTTCAGACCATTCGCGCGCGTCGCACTCCATATAAATTAGTTCAAAATCATATAAATTTTGTATTAATAACATTCGCTTAAATCGCGTATTAATTATGGTGGTAGTTTATTTTAGTTGCATATTGTTTGCGTGCGCATTTAAATTCATGTATGAGGTGAACATAAACAGGTTATTGTCGAAATGACGTACGTATGTAGACGTTCTTTCGACCTGCCAGCTGCATTGCGCAGTACACATTGGGTGCACATAATCATTGCATTTGGATTAATTAATATGTATTACTATTTATTTATTGTTATTTATTTATTCTTGTGTAACACCTTAAAACTCAGGGGTACAAGGGCGTACTTAATGCCTAATGGCATTCTCTCACAGTCAACCCTGAGTGATGGCAAGAGTGTGTGGTAGGCACTCACCTAACTTAAATACAAATATGAGACTATTTTTACTGAGGCTGACCAAGCACAATATAATGAACACTTCTGAAATTTTTGCCACTAACTTTTTACTAATATATTTTACTTGTACGATTGCTGGTTGGTCTATTTTAATTTTATTTTAAGATTAATTATTTCATATTAGAATAGCAATTGAACAGTTTTTGTATCGCATGATTATTTGTTATATTCAAACGTAGCATGGGTAACAAATGAATTTCTGACTAATGGGCCCATATATTAATTCGACCACTTAATTTCACTTTAATCTCTATTTAAAGTTTCATCAGAGTGAAGAGCTCTATTTTAGGTGGATAAATGACAAAAAAAATATAACACTTAACCAGAAAAATAAGTAGATTAATTAATTTTTAAGAGAACTATAACATTTTAGATATAAATACATATATGGATATTTCAATAATTGTTGCTTTTTATTTAACTTGTTCTTGAAAGTTGATAATTATGATAATATCTTAATTATATAACTTTCATATTTAAGGAATTGTTAGTAAAGAAATGAATATATGTGCATTACACAAATGAATCAAACAGGACATAATTTATATCAAAGCAAGTCACTCTTTTCATAGGTCTTGTACCCATTGACAATGAATCTTAAGTTCTACATTAAAGTATTTTCAAACACGCTTCCAAAAAAAGCAATCCAGTTCTACTATCCCTTTCAGAAAAAATAAGTACATAAACATATCTGAACAGAAAGGAAATAAAATCAGTTCTACTTCACAAAGAAAATGGGAGGCCAGAGCAAAAAAAAACAATTAAAAAACATGGCAATCACGGAAAAAAGGAGCAGACTTCTTCCGTTCTAGTCGAGAGCGTTAATTGGAATAAATGTAAACTCAATGGTTGCCTATTCCAAGAAATGTTGCGTTAAAATAGAGCGACGTACCTTCTAGAACAAATAGTACAAATACTAGAAGAATACTACTAGAATACTACTAGAATACTACTAGAATATTAAATGGCAATGTTAGTTATTATTTGGGTAGGTAAGTTTGATGTTTTGTCGCGACCATAAATTTAACTGAAAAAGCGCCGAGTGAAAGCACTTACAAGTTGTACTTTACAAAACAATTAGTATAAAGAGTTACCATGAACTTAAAGTGCTGCAGGGAACTTAATGCTGGGCGAACACTTCAATGAAGCTCGCAGCGTAAACTTGATACATTAGCGATGCTTAACGCTGTTGACTGGTCAAAGATGTTACTTAAGAAATTTTAAGCTACATCAGATTTTAATAAATAATGTTGTCAATCAGAAAATAAATGTTCCTTTATTTCCTTACCGACGTCGAAAATTCTAGAGACATACTTTCAGTGCTCGATTCGACATTAATTGTAATATGTTTTATGATTATTTAAAGAAAAAATTGTGTTCAACAAACTCCTTAGAACTTCAGCTCTTGATGGTATTTAACTTATTTAATTTCGAAATTTACTTAAAGTTACTGTGCTGTTTCACTATTTCTGACACTTGGTAATCTTCAACGGTGCCAAAGTAATCAAGTGATTACTTTATTTTTCTAACTTACATTGTAGTTTCTCGTGTTATATGAGACCAGTCAAATGGTGTTTTCATCTAGTTACATCTATTTAACATCTACATAATTTCATTAGTAATGGCATTCTCAAATAAGGCAACAAGGATTTCGATGAAATTTAAAAAATCGATGCGGTTGAGTCCCATATCTGGGAAAATCTGTTTTTCCAAAATTTAACCCATTTTAGATACAAATTAGCAAAAGTAAATAAATAAAAACAGTTATACACAATGTTTGAATTTTACAGAAATTTACTTTTTCCGTAATTTCACCCGAATAACTGTCTCGTTAGTCGTCCGTCTGTCGGTTGCTGTGATCGTTGCAAGCGCGATTGCCGATCGAGATGTACTGGGATCAAATTCAAAGTCAAACACTATCAGATTTTTTAAACTTCGATTTTCTTGTCATAGCTTGGATTCTAGATATGTGCCATAGGTATCCTGGTAAACCTAAACGTAACTAGTAAGACGTGTGACTATAGCTGTGATACGATACGTTCATCTCACTCGAGCGAAGCTCGGGCGCTCAGGTACTGATATTAAATCCTGCAATATGTATACGACGTTAAGACATCTAGTAACGTGTAGGCGTTTATCTGGCAAGTAATTATTTCTAGTGCCGAGTATCAAGCGCACGCCAGGTGGCGCTCCAAGTCAACGTGGCTCCTCGCACTCATCAATCAACATGAAATTGGTTCTATTTGCATCTCGTCTAAGTGCCAGGTGTTTGAGCAAATGTCAGAGTACTAAAGATATTAGACATAACATATTTGGAGCCTCAAACACATTTACTTAATAATACATTTTAAGTATTGTATAAACTTTATTTTTCTACTGTTCTCGCAAACTATTAAAGTAGCTAAGCGATAAATCAACAATGTCCGTGTGACATCTTATTGTTATCTTATCGAGTTTTGTTGCTGACGGTACAGTTCGCACCTGTTGCGAGAGTGTGTTGCGGTCGAGGAGGACGTGTTAATAACGATCGTCTCCGTAAAGCGCGCTGATGGAGGATAATTGGGTAGTTGTCAGCCATCTTATCGTACTGGGCCGGCGGTAACACAGTTCGCGGATGGCTGGAAGCGATGCGAGAGTTTAACGACGTGGAAAGCGGTCATTCGAAGTAATTTTTCAGCCTAATGAAACTCGACTGAATCTACGAAAAGTATTAGCTTATTACATTAATATCTAAGAAGATATTATCAAAAATAAAAAGAAAGAAGTAAAGACAGAAAAAAGTTTATGATATGATTTGAAAATAACCACGTAGGGCTATAAGAAAACAGATATTTAGCACTTGGTATTCTCTCTGTCTACCCTATAAGGAATCCGGTGTGTGGATATAATTATAATTCTAATAATAATAATTTTTGACATACGAGCAAAGACATTACATGTGTATTTGTTTTCAGTTTAACATGGAAAGTTGTTCTGATGGTCAAAGAAGTAGCAATATTCAGGACCGGTAGACCCAAAAAATTTAACATGGAATTCTTCTAGACAGCGTAACATTCAACGCCAACCCTTTTATACTTATTTAACATTTCCGAAGAGGTAGATGAAGAAATGCATAACACTCCCACGTTTCACCAGTTACGTTTACGTCCCACTGTGGAATAGGTGCTAAGTCAAATGCCATACACTGGGCTCATATCCAGACTCCGAACCACTACTAGAAAATCTTAATTAGAAAAATTTGGCTGCGCCCGAGACTCGAACCCGGGACCTCCCGATCGGCAGTCGCACTTGCAACCAACACAACTAACGAGGCAGTCACTTATTTATCCA
>DWEI01005565.1:0-10722 GCA_018245875.1 Mysoria ambigua | reverse complement strand
GTTATGAAAGTTTTGAAAAACTACCAAAAAAAAAATGGCTTCAGCAAAGTTTATGTTTAATTTTATTTGTATATTTTGTTATAAGATAAACAACTTAGCCGAAGTCGCGTGTATCCCTGGTCATGAGTCCAAGAATTGGACGTTAGCTTACAAACTTGTATAGACATTATAGAGGTCAATAGTAGAAGGTGGTTTGTGCCCGGTGTATGGCAATAGGCCCTCCACCTATTACATAGCGCGAAGAGAACGTAACTGGTAACAGAAGAGTCTTCTGCCTACATCTTCGGCAATTGCAAGCGTGATATTACGTTTTATCTTATAGCTACCGTCTGTGGTAATTTGCTATAATGCAATATTGTACCACATTGTGATACTTCTATTTGTGACGCCGGGTTTGTAAGCGTGCAACGCCATCTAGTACAATCTGAGACAAATACACCATTTTTTTTCCTTTTATTTTCACAGTAAATGAAGACTATGCAAGTTTTGAAAATGCAAGAGAGGGTCGGCGCATTGACCACACCGTGTTTAACAGTGACCAGAAGGATGATGAATGGGTGTGGAGCAAGCGTAAGTAATAAACGCAATTGTGGCATAATCATAGAACTAAGCCCAAAAATGTTTTACAACAATTATGTAGCTATAAGACAAAATAAGAAAACCATACTTATATACTAATGTTTTTATTACAGAACCGGTTAAATACAGTAAACCTTCACCTACTAGTACTCCAAGAACTTCTGGTAAGTGATTTTCGTACCAAAAATATACATTTCGTCATAAATCGGGCAAACCTGTGTTTTAAACAGGGAAGTTACTTTTAAAACAAAGTTGTATATTATTAGCGACATCAACACTCACACTAATATGTTTGCTAACAAAAAAATATGCTAGAAAATATTTAAATACGAGGTTACAAATAGCCATTTTATAATACTAGCAACGCCATCTATTGTTGAATAGCGGTATCTTGCTTTTTTCAGGGAGTCCAAACGATTTCTTCATTCAATACAACAATGTGCCAATGGGCGCGGAGAGAGTGGGTGATAGACTATTCATTACTATACCAAGGCGAAGATATGGTAAGGAATTATTATATACATTTCTAACTGAAATAACACTAAGTTATAAGCAAATAATCACCAGGTTATCTGAACTATTTCAAGCTGAAAAATCAAAACTTCACAGAGGGAACCGCGATTACTTCTGTGTATAACGTAAAATAAGATCGAGTTAACAAGAAAAGTTACTAATGTCTTTATTATATTTCTTAATTTATATAAATTGTACAACTGAAGCTCAACCGCTTTACAATTAACATTAGTTTAATACAAAAGGAAGTACATTAATTTTCGAGTTATTAATCTTCTACAGCAACTTTTTCCTAGTCCGTGCACACAAAATGCAGCTTTCCAGGGATACCCTCAACCCTGAACTACGTGGACCTGAAGACTTCCAACACCAGGTCACCGCCCCTCACGCCGTACCCTGACATGGAGCGGGCCAGATCCCTGACGTCGGTGTACCGCACCAGGGCTGACAAGTGTGGCAGGCTGTGGATGGTAGACACGGGGCTACTGGAGATACCTGGTAAGAGAATCCCAGAAGAGGTAGGCAGAGGTGATCAATACACTCCCAGGTTTCACCGGTTACGATTACGTCCCACTACGGAATAGGTAGTTTTCCGGGCACATTTCTAGACTCCGAGCCGTTGCTAGAAAATCTAAATTGGAAGGATCCAGTAGTGCCCTAACTGGGATTTGAACCCAGGACATCTCAATCGGCAAGGCCTCTCAAACATGACCAACGAAGCAGCAATCAATAAGCAATTTACATAGATTTGCATCTTAAGCAATTAAAACTTATCTTAATATAGGACGACAGTTCAACCCAAAACAGTCCCGAGTGTGCAATTACTCAACGCCGACTTTAGGATAGGTCTTAATACTCTACCAGTCTTTTTTTATACATATATGTATATGAAATAATGAAAATTTTGTGTATCACACAGCTGCAGACTTTGGTGCACAACGGATCTCTTACAGGGTAGCCAGAGAGCACAGTTGCAGACCGAACTTGTTTCGCCTAAACCATCATTCGTGATAAATATGTTTTTAAACGTGTGTATACATGTATATCAGGCAATCCGCAACAAGTGCAGCCGCCGGCCATCGTCGTGTTCGACCTGCGGACGGACGACCAGGTCCACCGGCACATGTTCACGGCGTCGGATATACCGGCCACGAGCACACCTGCCGGTGAGCCGGCGGTGTGCTGAGGCTAAATCGAAGACTCGACATTGGACCTACCAATCGAATCTTTAATAACGTTATCCAAAGGAGATTGTTAAGAAAACGTCTTTATTGAAGTGCAACTGCTTTGGTGATGGGGTTAAAAGCGTTACGAAAATTGGTTGATCCTGGGGATGTCCTACGTTGGGCGATCGGTCCACTCTTTGTAACCTGGCCTTAAGCTGACAATGAAGATCTAAACGTTTAGGTTAACGACAATAAATTAATCATGTAACATTACGCTCGTCATCCTCAAAGTGGTAGGCAGAGGAGTGAAATACATTCCCACGATTCACCGGTTACGTTTACGTCCCACTATGGAATAGGTGGTGAGCCATTGCCATACACCGGGCACATATCCAAACTCCGAGCCACTAGTGGTAAACCTAAGTTAGATGAATCCAATAATGCCCGAATTTGTATTTGAACCCGAGATCTATCGATCGGCAGTGACACTTGCAACCAACACGACCAACGAGGCAGTATTAAAACCTCATATTATTCCAGGCTTGGCGTCGATAACCGTGGACATCGGCGGCGACTGCGAGGACGCGTACGCGTACGTGCCGGACCTGGCCTCGTTCGGCCTCCTGGTCTACTCCCTGCGGCAGCGCGGCGGCTGGCGGCTCGCGCACAACTACTTCCACTTCAACCCCCTGGCCGGCGACCTCAGGGTGGCCGGTATGAGGCTACGGGCATTCGAGTATTGTATGAGAATGTGGGAGCTGATGAGGGAACTTCAGATCTGGTAGGAAATTTGGTGAATGGAAAACACAAACAAGAAACGCTTGTAGGAGAGATGGCGTTTCAATCCCGGCGATAACTTAAATCAGAAGACAGTGCTGCCATCTACTTGATAACGAAGGCGCAACTACCCGCAACAATAGACACTCAAACGAGGATGTCCGCTGTATATATCTAAAAAGCCTCACGAGATACGGGAATTAGTAAGGCCTTTTCATTCGCAGGTCAAAATTTCCAATGGAGCGACGGCATTTTTAGCATAACCCTGGGCGAGCCGGTTTCGCAAGGATGCAGAACCGCCTACTTCCACCCGCTGGTCTCCACACAAGAGTTCTCCGTGTCCACGTGCCTGCTGAAGAACAAGACCGCTAGTGCCGACAGCGACGCCTGGAGACTTTACAGTGTGTGTGGATATGGAGATGAATTTTATATTGGTAGTGGAAATATCAGTAAAAAACTGAAGAGTGGGTCCGCTTTCTTTCGTAAGCTCTGAAAGTAGCCGCAACAAGTCGCAGCAGAATCCATCCGAACCAAAGTCGGCACATCATTTAATCATACAACTGGCTTGTAATAATAATATTAAGTTACAACTGCGTTTTCAGTACGTCGGTGAGCGCGGTGCCAACTCGCAGTCCACTATGCACGACTATCACCCTAGCGGCGTGATATTCTTCGCGGAGATCGGCAGGGACGCGGTGTCCTGCTGGCGCACGGCCACGCCGATGGCGGGGAACGCGGTGGCCGTGTTGGCGCGAAACGAGCGCGCGCTCAGTTACCCTTCGGGTGATGATTTTTCTAAATTATTTACTAGATGGCGCTGTATACAATTAACAATTCAATGCATTCGTATCAGCTGCTTTTCTAGCTGTCCATATGGTGCTGATCCTAATGGCCTTTGCAGCTTCAGCGATTTTTCTAGCGATCCCAAGGGTGCAGGTAAGTAGGTGATACTACCAAGGGAGCGGTCGGGTCCCCTCAGGGGGAGAGCGTGAAGGGGCGTAAAACCCCTGAGATGTGCATATGGTCCGTTGTGGGCTCGGTCGTACATACGCCTCGTCAACAGGGCCACAGACACATCCAGGGGTTCGACTTTTAAGTCGCGCTCCAGCATGTCGTTCCTGACGTAGCGTCCCGCCCCCACGATGGCTCGGAGGGACAGGTTCTGCTGCGCCTGGACTCGCTTGCGGTGCGACTCAGCTACCAAAAGTATATCAACTGTATATTAGAATTACAAAGAACTACTTGAAACATTCTTACCATATAATTATTTTTTTTATTATGACACGTTCAACTGCCACAGATAAAATGTGGTATATTTTTCAGATCTGCATGTAACAGACAACGAAGTGTGGGTAATGGCCAACTCTCTGCCGCGCTTCGGATACTCAACACTCGATACGAACGAATACAATTTTTTCGTATATATGTAAGTCAATTTATTTCGTGATAGGTTAAATTCACAACTGATGGTCTGCATTTGCACTTGATATCTACATCTGTTAAATATTAAGTACAATAAACATCGGGGCTACCAAAAAAAATCCTTACGTCGTTTGGATAAATATTAGTATTTCATTTAATAGACATCTTATTGGAAATAAATCCTAAGGATTATTCCTATATTAAGCAGTGGGCCTACACACGCTGATGGTTTAATGTATTTTGATGACGATGAGAATTTATGATTCCACTTACCCTCTCACCCTCCACTTCACATTAAAATGCTCGTCTTTGTCATTAAACCATATTATTTTATCGTTTTGCAAGATATGTAAAATCCGTCAACCTGCACTTGACCTTAACTGCTGTTATTTTGAGTAGAAACTAACGTACAATAACGAAACCATCAAAAGGGTTTATGATGGTGATGGCAAATATTTGTTACAGGGGCAAAGTCCACGAGCTCACAGCTGGCACAATCTGCGCTCCATAGTGCTGGCCGGGAATAAAAAAATACACTAAAATTATATTTTTATTATTATTGTATCCTACCAGTTTTCTTAATTCTGCGCAATCTATCAGTTTTAAACTCTGTGGTTCTGTGCTTAAAAAATGGATCCAATTGTGCCCTCTATACCAGCATGCGCAATCACCAAAGTAATATCGACTAAACAAAGGTATTATTAAGGGCACATCTAGTAGACAATAATAATTTGCAGTGGTATAGTTTTTAAGAATTTAATTTTCTTTATCATATATTGCGTTATATTTTGCAGCCATACATAATATGAGAATTAATAAATTTGAATAATCCTTTTATAAATTTATTCTTTTTCATTTCTAAATTATTATATTCCAATACTGCTATTGGTTGCCGTTGGATTCAAAATCACGTCATTGATGTCAAAGTCGAAATCACTGTTAGGTGAATGATATGTTAACATTACATCCTTTTGTTTATTCCAGCATGTAGTTGTAGGCCCTTTTTGATCGTAATCTAAGCCGTACACTTCTAAAGAATGAGACGACCCTAAGCTGTCCGTTTCACTATAAAATATTTTCGCGCCATCTCTGTGCTTTTTCTTATTTTCGTGTTTATAGTCTGTGGTGTTGAAAATCGATTTTGCCCGCCCAAATATATTGTGACTATTTTTATTTTTTTTACCTTTACGCGAAGGTATAACTTTGCGTCGCATCAAGACACATTCGTCCGTATACGTTTTGGGAGCGAAGGAAATTTTTTTCTTGTTACGCGCCATTATTTTTAAAGCTTGGAATATACTCTGTGGCTCTTCAAACACATGCGCATCAATTTCCAGTTCCTGTTTTAAAGCTTTGATCAAATCTTTTTTATTTTTAAACTTTGTTTTACGATTTATCTCGATACTTTTCGATTTTTCAGGTATTTTAGCCTTGTTTGCGTGTATGAACGATTCCGCTTTGATTTTTTTTAATGTATTCTTTTTACATCTTGCCTCGTCTCTTGAATGCTTAATAGGTAATGGTTTTGCTTCCATGTTTATGTATTCGTAATTATTGTTGCAATTATTTTGTATATCCTCGTGCTGCGGATTCCGAATAACATCTCTTGTCTTGTTTAACGCTTTTCCCTTCGCCGTATCAATATTTAGTTCGTTTGCTACTGATCCCTTTATTTGTAACTCAGTTTCGGAGGCTTCCACTGGCTCAGTTGAATCGTACTCAGCTTGTACGTTGTAAACGCTGATGGTCGTTTCCAGTAAATCAACAAAAAAGTTATAAAGGTTCTTCTGCACGTTGGGTGGATCCGCTACCAATGTACTCGGCTCGTCTCCTAGATACCGTAACTTTTTCACTTTCTTCACAGTTCTCCCTTCCATTATAGCGTTTTTCAAATCATTAGCAATATTCAGATGTTCGTCGTCATTATTTTCATCTGCACCACCACTGGGCAAACAATTTGACGTATTTGAGTTTTGAGATGCATCTCTGCAGCTCCACTCTGAATAATTGGACGGTGTCTGAGCTATTTCCCTCTTGGACTGCAATACGACCATTTTCTTTCGGTCCTCTCTGACGTATTTCTTGCTTAGCACTTTAGATTTGAACTTCTCCTTATTTTGTCTGGCATCATGGTTTTGGATTCCCTTATTATTTTCACTATTGTCTACATCTAATCGTGTTACATCTTCAACTTCAGGGCACTGAGTGCCTGCAGCTGATTTGGATAGAATCGTCAGTGCTGATGTTACGAACTTCTTCTTTCCTGGACGAGATCGAGATTGCGCTGTCTTGGCTGTTGAGTCGTCTTTTTTACCTAAAACATTAGAAATATACAAAAGTTACCATGATTTTTAGTCGTGGACACTGGTCTCGTGTCTAAATGACAGGGTTAAAGATATAGTCTCATAAGCAGGGTTAGCAGACTGCACACGCCTTGGAGATTAACCAATCGTTTTTTCTTTTAAGGATTCCAGGGTATGCAAGAGTCCTCACGATATTTTCCTTAACAGTTATAGCAAGTGACATTTAAACTTAAAACACACATTTTTAAGAGGCTCGCGCCAACATTTAAACCCAGGATCCTGGGATTGTGAGATCAAATTTCAAAGTAAGTAGGTAAGTATGATATTGCTATATCAATACAATGTTACCTGAGAAACTGGAAATGGTATTTTTATCACCGTATTATGGAATAGTATTTTTATCATCGTGTATAACCTGAGCTGCACGTTAAGTTTTTCAACCAAAAAACCTCAGAGTAAAAAGTTGAAATGGACTAACCACTTACCATTGGCCAGGTTCGGTCTCGTCAACCTCTTCTCTACGTACACTCCACGTTTCTTGACGCCGCTCTGTGGCAAGGCCGCGTTGCTCCTGCTCATCTTGTCGCGCTGCGTCCGCCTCCCCTCCCTCGACTTCGACATCCCGCTGTGCGACGACTTCGACTTCACTAGCGTAGATTTTGGATCCATTGCGAATGGTTCCCAAACTGTAAGTTCAAAGCTCTACAACATCTTCGGACGAGTTTTTTTTTAACACTTTTATATTATTGAGAACATTAATGTTAAATTTAATGATTATTGCGAATGATAATGATTGACGTATGTCATGCAAAGTTTTATGCTTACTTGAAGAGTATCTTTATATTTGTGCATTTCTTTAATATGCTTGCAATGAAAAATAATTACATTTAATAAGTCACAAAAAAACCAATGGCCATATAAGATCCGGTACCTCTTGGTTTTTTAAGTCACTGCAAAATCTTGAGTACCTACAATTGTTTTTTTTTTTCAAATAGTATCTTAACTACACAAACTCCAAACATGCTTGTTGCGGCCTACACGAGTGACAACGTCAATTCTCCTATAATCTCAATGGCAATGTTCGTTTGAACAATATTTGCGGATAGCAAAATTATTAAAATTTCCAGTGTTATTAATCAGACTTTATTTATAATGGCAAATAAAAATGCGAAGACACCCGAGCGGGCGCAGAGGGAGGGCAAGCCAATGGACACAAAAACTAGCGACCGTGGGGACATGAAGAAGAGAGACGCCGTGAAGAATAGACCTGACGAGCGGAACACCCCAAGACACGTCCGCAGACAAATTGTAGCTGACGGAGGCGACGTACCAAGTAACAGGGCGACGAGACCACAAGCGAATGGTGCTAAGACAGACGAAAAGTCTAGAACTGTGAGTGTATTGAGAAATAAGCTTATAGCCGATGTCTCTCCCGTTGCTGAAGCTGAAGTAGACAGGACGTCGAACAAGAGGGCGTCGATTATTAACGCTGCAGTGAATGAAATAAAACACGGAGAGAAAAAGTCTATGAGTGATAAACTTCAACATAGATCTAAACTTTTAAGCAATCAGAGTAAAGATGTGAAGGGTTCAGTGAAGTCCGATCTGAAAGATGGTATGTGAATTTTAAATTGCTATCATCAATTGACTTGAACTGTGTGGGTATTGTGGGCGAAGCTCTTAGGTCTTTATACTGGATAAAGACCTAAGAACTTCGCCCTGCAATAGGCTGCAATAGGCTGATGAGGACATACACCGGCGTTACCCTACGTAGGGCCCACGCGCCACGGGAGGGAAATTTGATAGTTGAGGGGGACTAATAGATAATGTACTTGCTACTTCAATTTCGATATTTCATTGTATGTTGTGAAATTTTACTTACTATGTTTTGTTAACGATTTCATAGCGATCTTTCCTAGAACCTCTCATTTATGTTTGCGTATACAAAATAGGCTCGAAAACGCTATAATACACTGTGAAATTTTGTTTTTAAATATAACATAAAATAATTTACAAGTGCGTACGACGCTAGATGACCCCGCAACTCATATGTATGTTAATTATTTAACACGAGAAAATAAAGACGCACGTAGATATGGATACGAGTACATATGCAAATATCTTAACCGCACAGACAGACATGCACGCACGCATACACACACACACACACACACACACATGTGCGCGCGAATACCTCACACAAAAGCGTTTAAATCAAATGCATGCTGTTGCATTGTTCAAACGGTAAATCGTAAAACCACTAGTTAAAAATCCAACAATCCCGGTACCGGTCCGAGATTGCCGCAGTTATTAATGTTTCCAGATTATTTCCTGTTCAAACATCACTTGCTACGCACACGCTTCCAAAAATTACTTACAAAATGTTATATATATTGTCACCTCTACCTTCATTGCAGATAGCAACAAAATTCAATTTACTTTAATATCGGACTCGAAACAAATCATTCGTAATTCGAACAAAACGGAAATCACGAGAACAGATCACAACCCGAGTAAAAAAGAGAAAGACGGAACCGTGACCAGGAAGCCGACGATCGAGACTGTTAAATCTAAAAACGACAACAGAGTGTACAAGGCCGTCACTTTTACCGAACACAAACGGGGGAAGCCAACTGTATTGGAGATTAATATACCGAATGTTCAGGTACGCTGTCTAGATCAACTTTGTTATAACAATAAGCAGGAGACAGTAAATCGCGTATCTTTTACCAGGATACATCGTCTGCGTGTTGTTTTAGTGCTTCAAAAAGGGATTAATGGATGGTCGTCTTATTAGAGAATAAAGGAAAAGTATTGATGGTAGTTCGATTTCAGGTAAAGAAGACGAAAGCGAAATTGATGGACAAGAATCTGGAAGTGAAACTACCAGCTCAAGTGACTGCTAACAAGTCAACGAACAAATTTAGTATGAAAGAGAAACCACAACCTAAGCGTCGTAATAGATTAAATGAAAGATCGAAACGCAAAAAGCTGATCAGATGCATTTCGTCGCCTGACAAATTTAAAAAAGTCGAATCCCCGCCAACTGAAGTTGCGAAATGGGGGCCATCTTGTATTAACGCTCACACCAAACCGTACTACGAAGCGTGGGTGAATACGACGCTGGCCGCAATAAGCAAAATATCGAAAAAAGACAAATTGTATTTAGAGAAGCAAAATATCATCAAATCGTTTCAGAAGTCTTTGGATGTAAGGGTGAATTCACCAGAACTAGTACACGAAGACTACAATAATGAATTTTACACGGGAAAAATTAAAATTAAACACAAGAATCTGGCAAAAAATAACCGACAACCACTAATAACACCATTGTTGGATAAAAACTTCTCTATTTGAAAAAATAATAAACGATAAGTTACAATACAGAGATTTAGTTCATTTTTTCATATTTATCATTTTTTCACATTATAAAAACCTTCTTTTATATTAAATTTTTGTAAAATAGATTTTCTAGTAGAAATTTCTAAGAGACGCTGAGAGTCTGGATTAATTTATGATGTATGACAATACGCTCCACGCAGCAACTTCAACGTTGCAGTCGAAATAGGAGTCCTTAATTATCATTCTATTACTAACTAGTTCTTGAGATTTAATAAATACTGATATAGATCAATAAGAAAATAAAAGTGTTAGAAAACTGCCTTAATCTCTCTCCATTTGCCGCTAAAAAGAAATAACACTAATTAACCTGGTTCAAATAATGTGTAAGTTGTACACTATTAAACATTGATCTATGACAAACTAGGCGAATACAAATTCAGCGCCATTTTTCAATCAGATACCAAAACTCAATAGGCTCCACTGGCCATATTTTGAGAAAGGAAAAATAAAAACCACATATTTTCAGGAACTCTTTAATGCCAAACGAAGCAGCTTAAAAAGCTAACACTTACAATATATTTAAATTAAAACATATCACAGGTCTTGATGTCCACACAGCC
>DWEI01005564.1:0-10723 GCA_018245875.1 Mysoria ambigua | reverse complement strand
TAGCAGTGGTTCGGAGTCTGGATATGTGCCCGATGCATGGCAATAGGCTCACCACCTATTACATGGTGGGACGTAAACGTGACCGGTGAATCGTAGGAATGTTCTGCATTCCTCTGCCTACCCTTTCGGGGATTACGGACGTGAAGTTCCGTATTTTGTTGGTTTAATTTATAATAAAGGTATCGAATTCGTACATTTTGAGAGCCCCAAAGGAGTTACCCAATGACCGGGTCCATCCAAATTTAAGCAGCATCATCAATCACTGCATTGATTGGGGTCGTTTAAAAGTTAAATCGGGATTTGGGGATTTGAGAGCACCTGCATAAATTCACGAAGACATCGAATGGGGAAAAAAAGGTTAAGTAGAGTTTTCATTAATTCTAAACACGGGTTGTTTGCCTCGTTGGTGGTGTTGGTCGCAGGTGCGACTGCCTATCGGGAGGTCCCGGGTTCGATTCCCGGGTCGAACACTACAAAAAAATTCTAATTTTGGTTCGATTCAAGATTTTCTAGTTTTGGTTCAGAGTCTGGATATGTGCCCGACCTATTCCACCACCACCACCACCTATTACATAGTGGGACGTAATCGTAACCGGTGAAACTTGGGAGTGTTCTGAATTCCTCTGTCTACCTCTTCGGGGATTACAGGCGTGAAGTTACTACATTACTTAATTACTAACGCGGTGGCTCAATACGAAAAAGTCTGAAATACGTTATGAAAACCTAAGGATTTGTTTGTTAGTAGGTACCGTATTAGGTATAGAGTTGTGCCTAGATTTTTAGCTAAGTGGTGCCGCTGTGCCTCTTATGCGGCTGAAATTTTAATTGGAACCAATTTTTGAGAGATCTAGGTATGTAAGTTCAACTACGGACGTATTCGGGAATAAGCTGGTATTTTCATGTATTCGTGCTTTTTGACGCACTTTTGAACAATCACAAGCAGTTCTGTAATATTACATCCTCTTGAATTTGAATCCAGTTTCTAGCTGAAAAAATTAGAAATTTTAATAACTCTCTATTTAGAGCTAACCATTTTATAGATATATATTCCTTTTATAGATATACTTTTATAGATATACATTTAAAGATATACTCATAATCCTTTATTATTTGTAAGTATTTTAGTTTTTGTTTTATTATACCTTAATTGACGTTATTATTCGGCTTTGATTACATTACAATAGACCAAATAGAATATACTTAAATTATAGTACAAATAACGTTGCACGGTTAACATAATTTTACGAATTGTATAAGAATTAAACCGTTAATTTCCAAACGCGTTCAATTATGTAAATCGATCCCGCGGAACTCGTTTCGGTGTGGGCATTATGTAACTGTATCGCAACTAGGTAAAGGGGACTCCGCCGGCGGCCACCGGGGCTTTGCCGTCGCGTTGTGGATATGAATATGGAACTCCGGTTGTCGCCCGCGGCCTCAATATGCATGAACTGTTAAATTATTAATTCAACACAACTATAGCGCAGACAGGAGCACGCCGGTCGATATCCGCGCCCGATTCGCTTTAACACTTGGACATTGGCACGGTCCACGGGACAAAGGTCCACTTCGTCAATTAGCGATGGATGCCTTCGCAGCGTCATGGATATCGCCGTGTGCTGGCGGATACGGAAAATGTTACGTTTCAACATTTTTTTTTTTGTGGACCTCGATGTTTGAAACAATATAGCAGTTCCATTTTACGTGTGTACGTAGTGTTCGTGCGTACTCGGCTTTTATATGAATACGAAAAGTGAATTGTGGAATCGGTACTGCCTTCTATGTAAGGGTAGATATATTTTTCGATGTTCTACACACCTGATATAACGTTATAAAAATAATATTTTCTACTCTTTGCACACGATAGTTTCTATAAGTGTATTTTTCGTGCTATTATCATGTGTTTTTGTAAAATGTTAATTAACGTACAATGTTAAGTCGGTGGTTATTTATGTGGAGGAACATTTCACGTTACAATTTTGCACACGTGTTAAAACGTTCGGACGTAGCGAATATTTAAATTTAAGATGTGTTTAATTAACATTAATATCATCCGAACGGTTAAAATTAGGAACATGAAATTTCAGCGGTAGCTTTTAATTATCCCGAAAGCCTGTTTAAAAAAGGAGTTCCATAACTGGGCTTTCAAATGGCCGTGGGTTGAAAAATTGTTAATATTACGAAAATATTATCTTGGCTTGAAATTTTTGCAAGGCACATTTAAAAACGAGAATGTATAAGTATTTTTAATGTACAATAATGAGAGCAGCCCGTATGATTAGTGTAACTAATAATCCTCTTAACATAATTATAAGTGTCATATTGGTGAAAATGACCAAGTCGCTAAACGGAGTGTAAGTCGCATCGCTTGTGTCAACGAGGAACGGGCGAGCGGCCATATTTTTTCGGCTATAACAATCCCAAAGATCTGTCAGCGGCGGAGGCACCGCAAAGTTTAAATGAAATCTCGGGGCCACGTCGTCGTAATTACAAACAACTCGGCGTCGTGAGGTCGACGACGACGCCGTCAGCCGTGTAATGGACTTTTCAAGTATTCGTAACGTGAAAACTTTCACTTCAAGCGACTTAAACGTTCCCGACAATGTGCTTAACGATGTTTTTAACTACTTCACTTCATTTCTCGACTATTGCAGGTTGGATTAATTATTCAGCCGTCAGTTTGAGGCGCGGGCCTCGGCGTGCTCGGATAATCGCCTCTTGATCTAACGATAATAAGCTAAAATGTGCTAGTTCCCTCATCTACAGTGGTAATGGTATTTTGGCAATTTGTGTATTATGTTTGGCACAATAAACGAAAACGTAACATCAGGTCCGTAACCCGCGAAGATGTTGGCAGTGTGTAGTACACTTCCACGTCTCACCAGTAATGTTTACCTCACAATATGGAATAGATGGTGAGCCTATTGATATATACCTATCTATCCATACTTCCAGCCATTATAGGAAAATCTGAGTACTTACAAAAATGTACTAGTATCGGATCCGGGAATTAAATCCAGGACCTCCCGATCTGCAGTCGCAGTTGCAACCAAGGCAAGCAACGAGGCATTCGTTTTTCAGTGTGTAAAGGTAAGTAAATATTGCAACATTTTACATGTGTGCGTGCCGCGATTTTACAGCAAACTTGGACTCGCCTTCAAACTAAGCAGGCAACTAATCGGGCGATGAGTGTATCAAATCATTTACTATGGCGATGACCGCGCGTTTTGTATGTAACGACAGGTCCGCTTTGTGGCATGATCGAGACCATTATGCACAGTTGGTCGACAGATCTGGTGATAAAAACAAATTGATACATAATCATTTACTGGTGTGAACAATGAAAAAACAAAACATTATTAAAACAGACAATTTATACCATGTTAGTTGTTTAATGTTACCTAGATTATTTTGTATCTCTTGTTTAATTTCTCTTGTTCTTTTTCTTTAATTTTTCTCTTTCTCTTTAATTTTTATTATTACTCGTAGTTTAATTTCTATATTTGTCTTCAAAATAACCTTGAATATTTAATACTATAAGCCGCCATCTGGTTTGTATTAATTTAAATACTTAAATTAAATTTCTTTGCAAGTGACATTTAAAACTTTTCTATGTTAAGTATTTTAATGGCATCTTTCTTATAATAAATATTAGCGTATAATTATTTAATAATATAATCTAAAACAAGAAAGCCGTAAAAAGCAATTTAAGTACATTGGTAAATAAGTTTGAAAACATAAATAAGGTAATAATTTACTTTGATCCAAGTCTTTTGAATGCTTCGTTTTCGTGGGACTGCCTCGTTGGTCGTTGCTCCTGTTGGTTGCAAGTGCGGCTGCCGATCTGGAAGTTCTATGTTCGTTCCCGGGTAGCGCACTACAATTTTTTTCTAATTTAGATTCTTAGTGGTTCGGAGTCTGGATATGTGTTCGGTCAAGTTCGGTGTATGGTAATAGACTCACAACGTATTCCATAGTGGAACATAATCGTAAGTGGTGAAACGTGGAAGTGTTCTTCATTCCTTTTCGTGGATTGCATTCATAAAGTTACGTTTGATCCAAGCCACCTGTTGTTTTTAATGTTCTAATTTAGATATAAGCCAAGGTTTAAATGACTTGGTGTGTACTTGTTTAAAGTGTTCTTTATTCGTCTATTAAAATTATTCTTATTTTAAAAATTGCCTCTATTGACAGCTAATACGAAAATTTCTTTTTAAAATCATTTCTTGCGTGGCAGCGGGCCAAATATATTTAGGTAAGTCTGAAGACGTTGGGCGCGTCAACGAAAAACTTGCGAGTCATTCACCTCGTGATAGAAATAATATTACTTAATTAAAATCACACCGCGGAGGTTTTTAATGAGTTGTTTCTGGTTGTCTCTTTGTTGAGTCACTGACGGGGTGGGCTGCGTTTTATCGTTTTCTCTGTTATTAAGAGGGGTGTTCAAAGGAATGTACAATTGCAGCGATAACGAAATGAGAGGGATCGAAGGAGCTTTGTGCAATCAGCGCGATTTATTTCCGGACCGGAGCAGTACTTGACCGAGGGTAGTTGTAATAACAGAATTAGTCGTAGAACATAAAAATATATGGCTGTCGTTGGTAATCGTATTTTCATCACTTGATTTTCTGTATCTAATAGTTATCGATTTGGTTGCAAACACTGTAGTAGCCTATAAAATAGCTTTAATACAGGTAAGTAAGTAGCATTTAATAAAATTATATATTTTTTTAAGTTAGCAGAGGTAACCAAATAAGTTTTAATTACGAATGAGCCCTTGAGTAGCAACGCGACTCCACGTATTTCTGTTATTAAGCATTTTTGTTGCGTGTACGTCTTTCTATTTCGAATCGGTGATACCCTCGTACGCATTATGACGCAAATCGTTACTTTAAGTTACGTTAAGTTCTCAGAAGTTGGTCCATCATTGATAAAACTCAAGTGGCTTTTGAGTGTTGCCAGTCTATGCTTGTTTTCTGCATTCATAATTAAAAATGAGGAATCCGTGATACAGTTGCTGTAAACAAGAATATAGTATCTAAATATTCTTTTGGCCCGAATTTTTTAAATGATGTATTTTATAAGACTCTATGCACATAGCTAAGGTTTGGCTAAAATTAGGTAGTTTGTCAAACAAATGGGCGGGAAATAGCTCTTCGGCGTGCGTATGGCTCGAGATTCTAACAGCTGTTATATTTTTCTTGAAACTGCTTCGTTATTATCACAATGTTATTTAATATTTTTTTTATATTAAAACAGAATAATAGGTAATAGAAAGAAATATATTCTTCGATAATTACCATACAAATATTGTTGCCAGGCGCAGATTTTAAATGTACCGAATAAATACAATCTCCTGGTGATTTCCTTTGTGTAATTGTTCACAATATTAGGAAGCGATGTCATTTTGGAGCTGTTCTTTATTCTGACGTGTGCCGGATGTGAGTAAAAGAGAAAGAAATTAAGCTCGGTTTCATTTCCGGTCCATATCCGGAGCGTCTTTGTATATTGTTTTAACATTGTTTATTACAAATAAAAGTAAAAGTAACAAAACATAGACCGCTCCGTAGCAAATCCAGGTTCGAGCACCGTTGAGTTTTTCTAATTTACTATTCGACTTTCTAGTAGTTGCTTGGAGTCTGGATATGTACCTATGCATGGAAATAGACCCACCACCTATTACATAATGGAACATAAACCTTGGAGGGAAATTATACTCTTCTGCATACCTTTTCAGAGATCATAGGCGTGATGTTACGTTAATACCAGCATATTTGATATGTTTGGTTGAAGCAATATTTTCGCTATGGCCATTAAGAAAATGAAAAAAAAAAACAACTTAATAGCCATAGGTTCATGTTTAGATACAATTTCGCTTTAGGCTAAACGAGGTGTAGCTTAAAATGTAGCACGCTTGTGCAGAAAGTGTATATTCGTTTTTACCTCGTACAATTCCAAGTTAAACGAATCGGGGAATAATATATGTAAAAAGAATTAATATATACTTGCTATAAAAAGATGGAATGGTCGGGGAAGGAAAATTTAAAATGTTAATTTAAAGTAGTCTCGCGCGGGTGCACGGGTAAATGTTGAACGAATCGTGTATTTTCAGTGAATGTACGCCGTTTTCTGTTATTCAAGATAATATGCATAACGTACGCTGCCAGCTCCTCCGTGTTCCGTCCGCGCGGCTCGTGTTGCGCGGTAATCGACCGCTGTTGACGGTAACGAGTGTACATCGTTGGCATTGTGGTGATGACGCGAACAGATAATTAAATACGTACTGAAAAAAACATAGACGTTCAAATTTCGTATGCACATGTTGTGCTGTACATATTTTTTCAATATAGGTACCTAAATCTTCGTTGTGAATTACGGTATACGGTGAAGATACAATCGTTTTTTATTCATAACACGTTTTATCATTCTAGCTTTGGGTAAGGTTCTTCGTTCAGAATAGGTAACTAAGATGGCATGCCAATCGTGTTCACTGCGCGTTGGCATATGACACACGATGCAATGAATTTTATAGAGATCTTTAAAGTGGGTATGTAACGTGTGTGTAAACGTGTATGACGTTTACTCACGATGTTTTCCATCAGAAATAGAAAGAGTGATAATTAATATTAAAAAATGCACGTTTTTTTTGTAAATAAGCGTTATTATTTTACTTACGAACACCAGAGCTAGTTTAGTTTTGATATGTATTAGTCAATATTTCACTTGTTTTTATTTATTTTTTATTGTACATCATTAATATGCTATACAAAGGACGGATTTAATGTCTAGTGGCATACTTTTATATCCCATTATATTTGTAAGGCTGTTTTTATATAATACAAATTCAAATATTTTGGGTGAATTGATGTTTCGTGATAAAACGTAGAGCCAAAAAGCCTTGTGTTTTTTCGCAAAGCAGCGTCATAGCTGCAAGATCGACACGTACCACAGTTTACAAATTGTTACATTACAGTTACCTAAATATATAGTTTACACGTGAATTTACGTTTGTCAAGGAATCGCTCTTGATTATCGAGGCGCGTGTTTATTTTGCGAAGTGGAATTGCTGTTGGCGCGCCATACTCTTTGGCGTTGGTGCGCGTCGCCCACAGCGCTTACTTTAACTTTAATGAGGATCATCTTATACATGGATTCTAGTTTTATTGAACAGTTACCGTCAAAATAACTATTTCCTTGTTGTTCCGGCTTTATTACGTGTCGTTTTTATTGTGCGACTGATGGATTTGCTCTTTAGTTCTATTTGATTCGGTGCTTGAGTTTTTGGGTAGTATATACTAGTTAAGTTGAAATATTTTTCGTTTCGTTTCAATGGAAAATAAGCTGGATTAAAATTTCCCAGGTTCACAATTAAATTATTTAAATTATTGGATGCGTGTACAGATCGAGTTTTATTACATCTCAGAATTAGATATTTAAAGATATCGTTCAATATGTTATTATGATACGATTACGTAAGTTTTCTAATCTTCACAGAATCTATATTTGACTACATGTCGTGTCTATTTTCGTACAAGAAACTTATTGGCGAAACACGGCGACGGCTCCCAAGTGCAGAAACGTATAGCGAACGTGATTGTATGTATAATTCTCCCTCGACAGTGAAAGTTGTGAGGAGAATCGTAAATATATCGAGGGTGCGAAGTACGCGTCACCGGGCCGGCGTGGTCTAACGAAGTGGGGGGTTCGCGGTACGTGACGATAATTCGGTCCCGCGGGAGGCCTTTGTGCAATCAGTGCGGTTTCTTCGGACTCCGAATATCGACTACGCCATTTTTTATTGCCGATAGTTACGCGACCGATTCCCCCCACTTTTTGCACGTCCGTACAATCGCCCCGTTGACAACGGCGGCGATTTATGGCACGATCCTCTAGTGGCAACACTGACAGTTTACTCGTTTTTCGGAAATTGTGACACAAACACAGTGTTGCAGCATAAGTGTGAAATATTTCAAAATGGCTGACGTGTCAATGGAAAGATATAAAAGGCGGAAACTCAAGAGTATTTTAACACCAAAACATAAATCGGTAAAACACAATTGTAGGTATTAATGAAAATAGACTATAATCTGTATAAGCACGAATGGAACAGACATAAGCTGAAACAAAAATATAGTACGTAACTTTTATCGTTTTAACAATGGCTATTGTGATTTATTAATATTATCAATGTATTTAACAATGTTAGAAATATATAAATATGGAACTACATTGCAGTGAACCAACACTGGTCGTAAAGCGATAGCACCGAACTGGACCGGCTCAGCCCTTTAAAGGAACAATCGACCACTATACAATCCAACACTATTAATAATGTTGTCGTCTAATGGAAATACGACTCCTAGTGGACAGTAAAAGAATAAACGCCTCTAACGAACAGCCATGGATTCCCAATTGGTCAGTGCCTTTGTTGATGTTGCCAGGTTGTGTTAATATTGTTGCAATTAATAAAATTAATTATTTTATGTATGTCATATGTGTGTATGATGGTATACTTTTTTATAATTTTAACAAAATATATAATTACATAGTATAATTAGAATTACGTAACATAAAATGAAGTAGAGTACGTGCTACTACAGGAAATTTAAGTTAGAAAATAGAAATAATACTGTGTCTGACGTGTTATTTGAACTCAGAACCTCTCCCTCGGTCATATTTGCTGACCCTCAACATCAATTTGACCAACGAAGCAGTCAATGTCAATAAGCTTTGACAAAAAAGTAATTTATTTATTCAATCTTACAATACATGTATTGTTAACTTATAAAATAAATATAGCAATCATACTTAAGTCTAACATGAATTTAAAGGTTCGATATCAAACAAAAATAGATATCCCTCGATTTTCGATACACCTGGCAACACTATTCAGAATTGAACCAATATTTAAGTGGAACTGTATTGTCCTACCGTGCTCTCAGTCACATCCGAGTTGGAAATAATAAGCCGTGTAATTAGGATTTATGGGCCTTTTACGATGATTAAATGGCGGGCCCGTTCATTAAAACCACAAGAGTAATGCATGACTTCGGAAATATCAGTATTACAGATGAGATTGGTAAATCCGTAATAATCAATCGTAGAGTTATGTGTAGCGGAGCTTGTTGTTAAAAATGTATGGCGTCACATATGATGAACCTTTAATTCTCATTTGATATATATCGTATTTTTAACGTACAATTGTTATAAAAAAACGAACAAGTTTTTTAAAAACATTATTTTTATAGATAAAGATATTAAGGCGTTTATGTGAATAAACCAGAACAGTGATTCCTATCAGTGTTGTGGTTTTAAAAATATTTTTTTATAACAATTTTAAAAACAAATTTACAAACGTCTCGCTTATAACCTATAGGAACACGCAAAGACAAAGGCTTTTTATTTCAATGTGTCTATTTGGCTCCTTTACTCTCATCAAAATAGTAAACCGTGTTTTAGTTTAATTTGTTTTAACCGTGTGTTTTTTTGATTTGTTTTGTAACATAATCAAAAAACCATTCAGAAAATTTTATTCCCAATATTTTATTCGATTCTACATGGGTAGTAATATTGTGAACCAAACGTCCAATTATTTCCGCATGGTTTAACAATTTATTTGAAAATGCTGTTTTCAAAGATTAAGTATATAAAAGGCTTAAATCAAGGTGAAGCGGTGCGGCGAGACTTCTTGCTATCAATTAGACACATGAGAGATTTATATAGCAATCTATCTTGTTACGTGCACTGGCTGCGGGGGAAATTGTTTTAGGAAGTTTTATATTCTTAATTTTAACTTTAAAGATTTGTTAGTTTAGCGATCGATTTGAAGTTTTTAAAATCATAGTCGGCTTAAAATTGTTGGCCTTACACTCCTAGGTCAGAGATGCTCTCAGTACCAAATCGTGGAAGACATAGTTATTTGATTAGACTTCAGATCTGGTTTGGCGTGGTGATAGAATCGGTTATTTTTGCCTTTTCGAAAAGTTTTACCGACAATGCCATTCCAAAAGAACATTCGAGAGATTTGCCCCTATCGTGTAAGCGTTGCTCGTGACATTTTCAAACTTACACATATTTTGATCGATCTGATATTATTGTTCATTGTGTGAAAATGGTGGTGACACCATAAAAATATTTTCGCTTTCCGTCTATTGTCTTTTACAGATTGCAATGTATTGAAGGGTAAGTTCGTTACAATTTCCTATAGATCAATAAAGCAATAACAGTTCGAAGTTTTATATCAACAAAAAAAAAGTGGGAAACTTAGCTATGAAATCGGTCCCGTCTGGCGAATAAAAATGATACCAAATATTTTATATGTCCGATATGATGACCATTTCATAAATGTAAATGTAATTTATACTTCTGGTTATATACATACATACACACATATCTTCACGCCAGATCCCTTACGGGGTAGGCAGAGAGCACTGGTTATATAAAAATTATATATAACGGGGAAAACAAATTACTCTCGTTATACTGTATATACGTATGCAGGTCTTTATTATAATTTGAACTGTCGAGTATTTGTAAAATACGTAACTCCACGTCTGTAATCCCCGAAGAGGTAGGCAGAGGAATGCAATGTTCTGCATTCCTCTGCCTACCCACGATTCACCGGTTACGTTTACGTCCCACTATGTAATAGGTGGCGAGCCTATTGCCATGCATCGGGCATATATCCAGACTCCGAACCACTACTAGAAAATCTAAATTAGAA
>DWEI01005563.1:0-10725 GCA_018245875.1 Mysoria ambigua | reverse complement strand
GAATAATAAAACTTCGTATATTAGAATGCTGTAATTTTAGACATTATGAGAGGCTTCAGCAAAATTGCTGATGTCTGACCTCAAGGATGTTAATAATTGTGTTTTGCATTGGAATACAAGTCAGAGAAACTTTATAAGATTAAAATCATTGTTACAGTCATACATATCTTAAAACCATGATGATGCTAATATACCTGAGTATTCTTTATGATAATATAACCTTAGAGAAACTAGAATACTTTGAATTTGTTGACCATGCACCTGTATTTAGCTCATCTTGTGGACATTCTAAGAATGAAATGAGAAAGAATTAGGACATTTTGTGGTATTTTTAGTCCTATTTAAATATGCACAGATTGTCTTGTGATCAAGTGACTATTATCTTTTAACTGAGTTATTGATGTCTTTAGTTCTGTTAATTGAAACTCAGTTGCTTCAAAATGAAAGAAAATCTTTCATACATGATTGATCACACAATATTAAGGCTATAAATGATGTTTCTTAGATTACACAACAAAGATCATAAATATGTTTTTAAACTATTGCATCACGAGTGGTCAGTACAATTCATAGTCATTGGTATATAATATTAAAGAGAAACATGTTCAGATCAACTGGAGTGTATGTTAAATGCTTTATATTTTCCAGTAATTTTTACTGTAACTTGTATACTATTTTTTTATTCATGTTTCCAGAACAACTGGCCATATAGTAACAATGGAGTGTGTAGAAAAGATTATCAAGTCAGACTGGCTGCATCCACTTACAGGTGACAAGATCAATGAAAATGACATTATACCCCTACAGAGGGGAGGCACTGGATATGCATCAACTAACAAAAATTTGGAGGGAAAAAATGAAAGACCAGTCTTGCAGGCATAGAAATGTGACACAATAAATTAATACACAGAAAATATGATATGTACTACTGTAGAGCATGACAAACTGCTGTGATCGTTGAGTAATGACAATATCGTTTACTGTTATTTCAAAATGAATCATACAAAATAAATCAGTGTATCATAAGTGATTATCTTATGTTTATAATTATAAATAAAGGTTTCTGTCAATAAAAAAAATTAACATATTGTTTAAAAATATATAATAATAAATGACTTGCCCAAAATATGAGTCAATTGGCTATTTAATTATACTTAACATACACTAAGAAAACAAGTCCAATTGGAAGTCTACAGAATTTGCTAGGGAGTCCAAAAATGTTAGAACAGATTGACTTGTATTAGGTGTCAATCTTAAATCATTTATTTCATTACTATCAATGTGTTCATTCGTAATAATCTTATTGTCTGGATCTTTAATATGAAGTAAAGCAGGTTCTATTAATGAGCTGGGTTTTATAAAGCTGTCTGTTGTAGATTCATCTATTAATGTGCTAGTTTTTAAATAATCTGGTTGATCTGTGATGGACCACTCCTTTGCAGTGTCAAATGATAATTGTTCTCTATCTTTACAGGACATTGGTATCTCCTCATTAAATATTGTATGAACTTGCAATGGATTAGCATTATCTTGTATGACATCTGGTGGTAATGAAAATGAATTACTGTTATCTTGGTTCATAGTTGGTGGTTGAATTATTTGCGGTTCATATCTTGCAATCTTATCAGGGTCAATTTTAAACTTTCGAAATGTAGTGGAAGAAGGTTTTATTGGAGACGATCGAATATCAAAATGTGCACTATGGAATTGCACACGAGGTTTAAAGCATTTTTCTGTTAGGTCGTCACTTTCTGTTATTGTGTGAATGTCACAATTTTTATCAATTAACGGAGTGGGACATTGATCAGATTCGTGTTCAATTTCAACTTCTGCTTTGTCTGTGCAGTTGAGGAAAGCAACAATGTCTTCCATGCCAATATCTGGATGAGAATCAGAATCTTTTGTCAATTTCATTTTCTTTGCATTTGAATCTTCTTTATTTAGTAGGATTTCCGATTTTACCTTCCTTCCCTCCATTCTTTTACTGACTGTTGGCCATTTCTCTGCAGAGTTTATTCGTGCACAATCGTCTGTATCTACAATTATTTCACTGCATTGGTCTTCATTGTTATTTAACATTTGTGAAACATTTCTTGAGTGGGAATTTGGCTGTGTATTGTGCTTACAATATCCATCTTTATTTTTGACACAGCTGAGAGCATCCATGTTTAAATTATATTTTCCAGGCTGCATTCCAAATAACCTATACAATCAAATAAAAACAGAAATTTTTAATAAACAATTGTATAGATAGTCTAGTTTAAAACTAAACACCCCTTCAGTGTGTTTATGAACACATGTAAATAAGATATTTTGATGACACACCAGTGCTTTGTTGACCAAATCTGTCAACTAGTACATAATAGACTCAACTGTGCCAGAGTGGACATGTCATTTCTAACAAAATGCTCAATCATCCCCATAGTAACTCAATCCATGTACTAATCGCTTGATTCATTGAGTTTTAAGATGAGTCTAAGTTTGCAGTAAAATCGCTGCATACCAGTAATTTATTGGAATATTTATTTTCCTTCACACATTGAAAAATTGAATTTTATGGAGGAGCTTTCATTTATAAATTGGGGCCTTCATGTTTAAATTGGAAGACCGCTACATATTTTCAGTTAATACCTTACCTGCCGACATCATCATTTATTGTGCTTTGTTTTCCTTCAATATGCTGGGATTTAGTCAGTAAACATGGAAGTAAAGACTTGAGTTTTGCAATTAGTTGTTCTAGCTGCTGAACAAATATGTTAGCACCATCTTCCTCTGATGCACCCTTGATGATCGCGAGGAGGCAATGGAATAAGTTTGAATGGATCCTAGCTGGTATATGAGTTGGATGATTTTCATAGTGCCTCTGTAATCTGTATAAACTGCTGAATTCCTGAAAAAGAAAATAATAAATTATAAGTATCTATAAGTAGGTTTACTCATATATTTTTTTGCCTCTTTACCATAACACAACAAGAGACCTGAACCCCAATCAAGTTTACTGGGGTATAACTCACACACAGTATATTATTCTATGGGTGAATTACATAAAAAAAACTCAAACAATATTAATTTCAGAGTTTACCTTTGTTTTTAATTCTGAATTACTACATACAATTTGAATTAAACATACATAGGTCCAAAGTAAACAAGTTGTTACCAGCTCTCGACAGTCTATTCCTAGCCTTGGATATATTTATTGGAAAGAAGAAGTGGGTGAGTGATATACTTACAGTGGAACATTGAAAACACGAAACTATTGTCCCACTCTTCTTCCGAGGTTTCTGAGGTGTCTCTTCAGGTAAAATATTTTTTGGTAACTTCACCTTCCTACCACTTCTTGTAACTTTGGCCTAAAATTTTTTTTATAAATAACTGCTTTATAAATATAATCTTTGGGAAATTTAATAACAACTGTTATAGACCTTTGATATGTTTTTTTTACTTTAGTAGTTACCACTAGACCAAAGTCATCTAGTGGGATATAAAGGGGGCAACTTTTTGTACGAAAATCATAATTATAACACAAAAGAATTGTTTTCTAAATAAATCTGTTAATTATGTGGTTGTGGTTTATACATGGAAAAGGTAATTCCAAAAATTAACCACCACATAAGAAATATTTATACTGCCACACCAGGGAAAAAGTATTTATTTTGTCATTTACCCAGTTTAAATATGATTAAATACAATTAGGTAAGCTATAATATACTGCAGTTGATTGCAAAAATAGATTACAACTCCTGAAGACTGAAGCAGCAATTATGATGAAAATAAATCTCATAATTACCTCAGAAACAGGACATGTTTCTTCTTCCTCTTGTATAAATTTTAATTCTTTCTTTTCATACTTCTTAATGGGTTCTTTCTTAATTTCATTTTTCTTTTGCTTAAACATAACTTTGTTCTTATTACCCACAACTGTTAAATCTTTTGGTGATACAACTCTGGAAAATGAATTTCAACAATTCAAGCTTTATAATAAAATTTAGTCTGATACGAGTTAACAGGTATACACAGGGTTCTATACTAACATGCAAGGTACAAGTATACATACAAGGATTTTTTGCACCCACATTGAACAAATACTTGTGCTCGTCACACAATTATTAGTGCTGGGTGAGAATCGAACTCACAGTCCACAGGTTAGCTGTCACGTCTCCAGACCAATGCACCAGCAGACCAGTTAAGACTAATGGGCCAGTTCTAATATTGATTTTCCAAAATTACCATTATTTCAAATGATACATGATAATAATGCTTACTTGTATATAAAACGAGTATTTGTCACAGGATCATAAGTTGGTTCCTGTGTTTTTTGTGGATTGCGGAATATCTTCAATGCATGATTTACTATCTTCATTTGGTCATCGTTGAGTTCATTGAGACTAAAAAGAATGATTTCAAAATTATCCATTGTTTTATATTAAACAATCTATTAATTCTTGCTCAGTTTATGTTAAATCCTTATATTGATATATTTATTGATCAATATCTTATGCAAGATATAAGATGAGTGTTTATGTTGAAGCAAAAACTATAATAGGTAATTATTAAACATTTAATAAACTGAACAACTTAAGATGTTTTGTGCAGTGGCATTGCTGGTGTAGTAAAATTGCAAATGTTTATGAGCACTAGGTAATGTAAAGACAAGCATTTCTTCGGTAAGTGATAAGTGTAAGGTGATGAAGAAAAAATGACAAGGGCCCTAGGTTTAATAGTGTCTATTCATGTTCACCCAGTGATGTGTGAAAAGTTCATCATTATCTTCAGCCTATTTCTGGACATAGGTCTACACGGGGGTATAGTGCCGATAATTATCACACTCGGATTCTTGCACTACATACTCTGTTGCCTATTGGCAGCAAGGGCATGTAGCTCTTCCTCACCCAAATGTGGCATACTTCAAACGATCATAGGCAGGTACGCAACATTCAGTTGCCTAATACAACACATTGTATTCCAGCGAGGAATCTAAGAATGAATTCTTATTCCAGCCAGACACAGACATTAACCAATTAGAGCTAAAAGAAGATGAGGTATGTAACTACATTCCTCCATAGTAGGTGGACTATAACTGTTTGTAAATAAACATATAAATAGATTTCAAGTTTAAATTGATATTTTACAAGGTTGTATGTTTATTATCATATTATTTTTATTTTAAATCATGAAGTGCCTTCATACATCATAGCTTAAAGAAGACTACAAAAAATAAAATGGAAAACTATTCACATACCTGTGGTATGTCTCTCCCAGCTTCAACAACTGTACAGATGTATGCTTTGAAGAGGTCACTGGACTGAAAATATTAAATGTATCATTAGAATTATATCTTAGATGCTTCACTAGTCTTCATATTTATCCAGGTGACCCTGGATAATTGCTGTTTTTTTAAAGATTGAAGTTATCCAGATACAGCCTGCAATGTGCATCACTTAACTAGTAATAAAATACATAGAAGACTAAAAAATGCTTTAAAACTTACCTTTCTTTTGGTTTTATCTTTGGCAATAACTTTACATTGTTAAAAGTCTTCGGGATATCTTTTATTTTTACAATTTTTCTATTTATATCTAATTGAGGAGTAGTATGTACTACACTATTACTGTTCGTAATTACAACAGGCTTTAAAACAACACTGTTTGTTGTTATGGTTGAATGTTGTTTCGGAGTTTCATTCTTAGGTATAAGAAAACTGGCTAGTTTCAAATTGTTCCCAATTACATTTCCTTCTTGTTTTTTCACCACCCGCGGTCTCGTAGTCTCTATAGGTCCGAATAGGTTATTTTCTAATTTGCCGCTATTTTCGTAAAACTTCTTTAAATTGTCACTTACAGGCCTTTGGGTGATTAGATCATTTTGCGTTATAATGTATGATCTTGGCTGAAAATAACCATATAATTCCGTTACATTGGGTCACTAATAAGTAATACATTTGCAGAATGTAAATAAAAGTACCTCACTAACGCCAGGATTCTCAATCAAATAAACTGGTGTATATTGACATGAATTTGCTATAATACTATCCGAAGACATATTCATAACTGAAAATCGAATAATCTTAACACCATAAATAAATGTTTTACATAGCAAATTAATAATAATAGAATGTAATTGTATAGAAATGATTTGTTGCCTATACGAAGTAAACTTTACAAAATGGATATATGTGCAATGACATATCTAGAGTCGTCCACAAATTCGTTACTATTAGTTTCTTCTATATTAGTAACACTACATGAAATCTTTTTTTCATAATATCCTGATATAATTTATTAAATTAATGTCAGATTTAACATTAAAAACAATTAATTTATCACCTTAAATTAAATATAATAGGCTGACTATGAGCTATACATTCATGAAATAAAAAACAACTTAACTATGGTACGTAGACCATAAAGCCGTAATCGATATAACCTATGTTCTTTCTTTATTGCTAAGCTTTGAAAAGCTAAGGTAATTATTACATACAATTATGAAATATAATTGTTCAATGCTTTGATATAGTGTTTTTTTGAATCTAGCGTTTTCTTTTATAAGTTCTAATACAACAGTAAATATTGGGATAAATTTAAGAGATATCATGGTGTATTCTTCGAAAAGAAGCAAGCTGGCCACGTGCGACCTAGGTAATTAAATGTTTTGTTGTTTGCAGATATCAAAATGACCAACTCCAAAGGTTATCGTCGTGGTACTAGGGATTTATTTGCCCGCAAGTTCCGCACTCATGGAACTATCCCGCTCTCCACGTATATGAAAGTATACAAAGTTGGCGACATCGTTGATATCAGGGTATGTATAATCGGTCTTTATTTAAACTTCAAAGGTGATGAATTATTTCATTGGAAACAAATGTTAAGAGAAAATATTCAAATTGTATGACCAGGTGAAAATTCATTGTATATAAATGCTAATAAAAATAGTAAAATCTGAGGATCGTAATTAAACAGCTTGTATCTGCTGTTTTTCAATTATTCTTTCCTTTTTTACAGGGCAATGGTGCTGTACAGAAGGGCATGCCACACAAGGTCTACCATGGCAAGACTGGCAGAGTATACAATGTCACAGCCCATGCTCTTGGTGTTATTGTAAACAAGAGGGTCAGAGGTAGGATCATTCCTAAGAGAATCAACATTCGCATTGAACATGTAAAGCACTCCAAGTGCAGACAGGATTTCCTTAAGCGTGTGAAGGAGAATGAGAGGTTACTGAAGGAAGCTAAAGCTGCAGGCAAAATTGTCAAACTGAAGAGACAGCCTGCACAGCCCAAGACAGCACACATTGTTAGCGGTGTGGAGAAACCAGTACTACTTGCTCCTATCCCCTATGAGTTTGTAGCTTAAACTGGAATAAAATATTTTTAAGAAATGTGTTGTTTGTTTACATGTAGTACATAAAGTCAATATATATTACAACCTTAACACGAATAGACATTATTGGGCAAGCATTCTACATCATTGCTTTCTATTGGGTGAGACTGCCCAAATGCTAGCCCATACTATATAAAAAATTTAGATGTCTGATCAATACAAGTCTGGATAAGAGATCAAACAATTTGATTAATATTAATAGAGAATGAATTGTGTTAGTGAAGATGAAAGCATAACTTTAAGTTTTTGGCAGATTGATGATAATGTAGAATCAATTAAATACAAGAGTTGAAGAAAATCACATTTTATTTTTGAAATGGTCATTTATTTACAAATGTGTGATATTTTTAAGTGAATAAAATAGTAATGACAATCATCAATCAGCGATAAGTATTAAACAATTTCTCAATAATATAATTAATATATGCCATTTAAACTTTAACAAATATGGCATATGGTTTCAACATGATTTAATCAGTTTCAGTGATTGAGTGGTGTTATGCCAAACACTAATTGGTCTAAATAAACAAAATGTAACTTAAAGTGAACGAACAAAATAAACTATGTTTTTATAATGAATAATTATTGGTTTTAGCTTAACACCATTCAAAGATATAAATTATTAAAAATAGTAAAACTTAACAACTACCATCTCTAGATTGATAAAATAATATGTATCCTGTTTCAGAAGATTTTTGTATATCGGAAGTTAGGCCGTAGAAGTCTTCAATAGCTGAGGCATCAATTTTCTGTAAAAATATCATTTTATTAATATTTTTGTGAGTCAAACATTTTTTAGTCTTGTTGCTTAAGTCATTGCCCGAGCTAATATTGATTGAAAGGACCAGGGTTCAAACCCCAAGTTGTGTACCATTGGATTTTTCTAATTGGAAATGTCTAGTAGTAACTCTAGAGTTTAGACTAGAGCTCCAGTTATTGCAATAGGCTCATAGGACTATTCTATACTGTACATAAACATTATGAACTCACATCGACCATGTCGTCATCAAAAAGCAACCAGAAGCCGTGACTCTTAACGATGCTGATGTAGTGCCCGCGGTTGGGGCCCGACCCGCAGTGTACAACCACAGCTACTAAATCGTACAGCCGATCAGGATTCACTGCATCATCGGACTGGATGGAGAAATATACATATTAATTGTACATGATTACTATATACATATGAATCTAAATCAGGGCCAATCCTTGAGTATGTTCATTTAGTTCATTCAAATATCTCCTATTAACATATTCTACTTTATAAATACTATTATGTTATACTTAAATCTATTTTACACAATCTGACCAGGCATAATATGAGTAGTCATGAATCTAAAAATTAATTCTAATGCATTAATTGTTTAAAAGATGTTTAAAATCATTTTTCAATAGGACTGCTTGTAATTTAATGTGATTTAAAAAACATTGAATTTATTCGTCGAAATTATATTTTATTATTATCAGCCTATTATAGTTATAGGCCTCTCTAATAGCACGACACAATAGCAATTCCTGAGTAATAAAGTGAACACTTTCAAAGCAGATACTTCTTTGCAAATGTCATAATATAGCCGAGGTAGCGTTATGTGAAATTGTTTAGGAACTTTTTACAATTCGCATTCAATATATGGTATGGAGAACCTTACATGGTAAAGAGCATGGCGATAGAATTATGTATATTCAAAACTTCTCGTCTGTTCCACCAAGGTTCAAGACTAAAAAGTACACATTTCGACCAATCGAAAAAACAAGACATTAGCTACGTGTTAAATAAACAACATACCGTATTAAACAGTCTCAGCTCGAGCGGGAACACTACTCTGTGTGACACCTTGATATGGCGGTTGTACTGTTCCATATATTTAAAACGCTTGAGGTGCAGTGCTAGAATGAGGGGTAATTTCTTGACACGCATACGCTTCTGCGCCTCTTGGTAGCTGGTGCAGTTGTCGCATTTAAACTTGTTGTCGCTACACAGAGTTTCCGTGTCGCTAAAGCACTTTAGACAGTGGGTGATACTTGTGTTCTGACCGACATCCACCTGGACGGTAAAATTTCGGTTAAACAGATGCTGGCGTACAAGCCTGTTAATGTTTTGCGTGAATGCCTATACTATGTATATTTTAACATAACGGTCGAATTTAATAAAACAGACTGATTGTTATAAAGAAAACTTGCACCATGCATTATGTTAAAATAATTTTGATCTTTTCAGCATTGTTGAAGAAATGTTAGAAATCAACACTTATTACGTTAATCCGAACTAAAAAGCAGCTGACCTGGTTACAAACCTGCAAGTCAAAAAAATGCTCGTCTTTGCTGCTTACAGTCTCACAATTTAGACACCTTGTTTCACTCGTGAGTGTACCCTGGAATATCTCGTGCACCCATGTAGGCTCCGTGTTGTTTTGGGGCGGGGCACCATTACACGTGATACTCTCGCCTGTGCCTGCGTTCTTTTGTAGTTTTAAGGTGCTCTGATTACGTTCCGCTACAATGATTATTATTAAGATAACATTCAACATGCTATTGAAATATAACATCACACCTATGTTTACTTAAAGGGATAGACAGAAGAATACTTCCATTTTGACCAATAAGTCGTTGGTACATTCAAAGGTTATAATGGTTGAGTCTATCTTCAGATACCAGGCACAAAATCAGATTTAGGTGTCACGGAGAATTTCAAGTTAGAAAAATCCAATAAAGTCATCTTCATTGATCAATACTTTCCAAGTGCTTTTAGTTTGTAGAAATGGATAACATATTTATTAAATACTATACATGATTTTGGATACTTGTTGTTGAGAACATTCATAATTGAACTAAATCTTGTTCAACAGTATATCTGGCTACCAATTTATGAATTTCTAATATAAGGTCATTGTTTGGGATTCGAATTTTAGCCCAGAGAAGACATAGTCGTACACACAAAATATATTTAACACTTACCTAGTATAATTTCATTGATGTGATTGATTAGAAAATTTAAAAATTCATGAGCATCTTGTTGCATGTAGTTATCAAATTCTTCTGTAAAATAAAAGTATTGTAATTTTAGTTATATGAAATTAGGAACTATTTGAAAAATAATATTTACTTTGACTTAACATATTGTTTACAGATGAATCAGACATTATTTAAAAAAAACATTCATTATCAAAGAACAACACTACTACTAAAAAATCGTTTTGCACTTCTAATTTTGCTCTGTCACAGATATAATTTCTACTAAATATTTTGATCATTAATAAGAAAAGGATCTATCGTGTGATCCTATGTTTTACATGTGTGAAAAAAGAACGACAGTAAAATTATTTGAATATTTTCCATACAACAACACTAAAAT
>DWEI01005562.1:0-10725 GCA_018245875.1 Mysoria ambigua | reverse complement strand
TAGCAGCTTTATCCAGTGCTATATGATTTTGTTTGTAATTTAGTTTTGTATGTTATTTTCTGCATCTTATTATAGACAACTCTCACATATCTGTTTCTGACTTTGCATGATATTTGTTTGTTGTAAGATTATAGTTATATAAATTATTAAATTGATGGGTACTTTTGTTTTGTTATTTTCATACTATGCATGATTCTATGTCCTTCAATGCACTCATATCATAGATCTCCTGACCTAAAACGCTTTTTTGCAACGCTTTTCTGAACAGCAAAATTTGAAGAAATGTAAATCTTATTACCAATGATGTTTAGTATACAATGTAGTCAATTTTTAAATACAACAATCTTGGTACAAGGTGATCATAGCTAGTTTATTTGAATAGATCTATAAATATTGTACTTTTGAGGAATGTTCACGACATATGTTCACATTTTTTGTGGCTGCCACTTTGTGACAGCTATGTTTTGTAACTTTTATGTGACTCGAGCAATGGTGGCTATTTTACTCAAAACTTGAGTGTGAGTTATTCAGCAAGCTATACATTGGCCGAGTTGGTTTACATGTAAACTCATTATTATTATTTTTATTGAAAGTAACTGAAGATTAAATTAATTAAATTATTTCAATCTTAGATATTGTGTTCATTATTATTTACATAAAACTAAGTTTTTTTTTCGAATGCAAGTTGTAAACACATTAAAGCAATAAGGATTCGAATTTGTTTCAGAGAAAACTTGTCGCCCTTGATATAGATGACTTTTTTTATTATTGAAATGTTATTTTAATTTGTATACAAACTAGTGTGGTGTTTGTTTTCTTTCAACTATTATTCGGACTTTTATCATTTTGACAGTCAGTCGGGTTTCCTGTTTAGAAAAAAGCATTGGCATTTCACGTTTATGTGCCTCATTTGTACAATAAAGAATAATTTCGAGTTTACACGTATATCTATTTAATCGTTTTTAGAGTTCAGACGCATAAGAATATATATTTTGATCTACGAATATATTAGTACTACAAAGCTGAAATATATGTTGTCTGATCTTGCGAAACGAAAACACCTTAGATATGTTATAATAAATAACAACAAAATGTCTTTTATTAAAAGATTTATTATCGTGTGATGATTGTTTTGTTATTTAAGATGTTCTATATATATAAATGATGGTCACATAGGCTGTGTTGCACAATGCTTGACTAATTTTTTGATCGTGTGAGTGAAACAACATTTTCTCGTTCTCACACGGTCTCCCAACAGTCTCTGTGATCAAGGAATGCAATGTAAATAACGTTTGGTAGGTGTTCAGCATTCGCTCAATGTGTTGTTGTAACCTACCAAATCGATGTATCAAGCTTCTGTTCAGTCACACCAGCTGAAACGAGGCTGAGTCCGTCCGGGGGGCTCTTTCAGTGTCGGAAGGGCCCCGTCGATGGCGTTTGTATCGCGCGTTGTATGGGCATCGCTTGTCGTTAACCACTGACGTAAGTGACGGAGCGCACGACCATCGTGTTCGAAAGAGAATTGTGAGCCGTCTGTGCTGAGACCATGCTGAAAAAGGCAAAGCTTTAATTTTCAATTGGAGAATTTTTCGATTGTACCGGTTATGGTAATGCAAAAATATTTTTAGCGTGGTCGCACAATTACGTCACGCGTGAATGCTCGGGCTTGGGTTGCGGCGCGCTCCGGCGCGAGGCTCGCTCGACGATTTTCTCTCACCGACATTATAATAATCAATACACTTGTGTTACATAACTATTTAGAAATGAAGTGACATTTAAATAAAATAGAACTCCTTGAGGGTAGTTTTAAAGCTGAATAATGGCGGTTAGGGGTTTCCTAAAATTTCATAACATAAAAATATCAAAATTTGTATCGATATTTGCAGTTTTACCCAGATTATGTCTAGCACGTCTTTGACGTGTATAGTAAATCTGGCCATTATTCAGCTGAAAGTAGCACTTATGTCAGTTCGCACGCAATCCCGCTATCCGAATGTGCGATCCGCGTCTGTGTGTCAGTCTCGCTACCTACAATGAATTGCACTATATCGGTAGCGTGATTTGTGTTGCTATTTTTACAAGCACGACTATTTGTTGTTATCACAATAGCGAGAACTATCGACATCTGCTAATGTACTCTTTGACACCGGTGAGTGTATTTGATATTTATTCTTAAATTCATCAATTTCATTTAATTTTTAAATGAACGATATGTTGGTAGATGTCAGGTCTCCTTTGATGGTCCGATAAATCGTTGTTTCGCTATCCTCACGGAGTCCGCAAGTGTTGGTGGGAGGTCGGGCGGTGTCGTTGCCGGTACACATTGTAACATGTCAAGTTGTTGCAGTCACCCCTCCGCTCGGCGCGTACCCTCAACCTCAACCGCCGCAGGGTCCATTTTTACCTGCTCCGCCTCATCAGGCCGCCCCGCAATATGGAGGTAAGCGGAATATTACGGTTTACAGGCGTCTAAGTGACGTTAGCGGTGAGATGAGCATAAATCCCGCTGCGTCTACGACACTGGACACACGAGTGATTGATTAAATTAGGGTCAAGCTTTCTTTTCAATATTTATTTTTTCCTCGTTAATATAATTTGATTTTTTAAGTCCTGGTAATGTTCTCATTTCAACACGTTCTCATAAGTTGCGGGCGGCTCACCGTACGGCGCAGTGGCCTTCGGCGGCGCGGGCGCTGGGGCCGGCGGCATGTACGCCCCGCCGCCATATGATCAACTGCAGCACCACCAGGCCATACCGGCGCTTTCGCAGCAGTTGCCTGTGAGTATGCGCTTTGATCGACTTACACTAATTCTTTATTTTTATTTTGCAAATAACATATATTTTTTACCATATGACAAAAGTATCACGTTTGGTTTGTCAACTTATAAAACAAAAGTTAAAGTAATATCAAGGGGGTGTTTTATGTTTCGCTGTTCATTCCAGCAGATGTACAGCCCGGCGGCGGCCATGTACGCGGCGGCGGCGGCCGGCTACCCCGGCTACATCGGCTACCCGGTGCAGTACTATCCCTACTACCCGACCGCCGTGCAACCGTCTATCCAGCCTCTGCGCCCGACCATAATGATTCCGGTCAGTTATTTAATAATATAAGGATATATGTAATTATTATTGTACTGTGTTGCAAGTATTAAAATAAGTTACATTTAAAATATATTTGTGGTTCTAAGATTTTTGAACATGGTTCATTTTCAATGTTTTACTCTCTACAGATGTCAATTCTTTAGTTATAAGATTTTTAAATAGGAACGTTTTTAATGTATTGTCCATCTGTAAAGCTTAAACCTTTACGTAACAAATGAGCATCGTTGCACTGCTAAGATTACAATAGTTCTTCCGCGATCAAAACCCGGAACGCGCGTTCTAGAAATTTCTATAGTTCTATATAGTCGCCATACTTACAGAACGGTTTTGAGGCGTCCGGGCGCTTCGAGGGGCTGGCGCAGACGCTGCTGCCGCCCGCGCCGCCCGGCGTGCCGCCCTCGCCCGCGCACCTCGCCGCCATCCAGCCGCACCAAGTGCTGTGAGTGTCGTCGACACTTCTCTACTTTGCACTCTTTCTTCATCGTCTTTCTCTTTGCCTTCCAACCTCCCCCGATCAACCCTACTCCGCGATCCCTCAATCCATCTGTCCCATCTCGTCCCAACAATACTGGGACGACAAAAATATCTAATATCATCAGATTTGACTTGGATACATTTTATTTGGCCACTGCATCCATGAAATTGTATTGATGTAATTTTTTCAAATATTGCTTCACATTCGCAGGTGGCGTTAGATATCACACGGGAAAAGTAGACCGGGCCCCGACGACAACCAACACGCGATGGAATCTTGTTACGCAATATAAAATAATAGTTTCGCTCGAGGTAACTCGTGCATCTAGTGTGAACAGACGTCCGAGTGGAATATCTTCTTTACTTGTATTATTAGAGGAACAGTATTCAAACTGATGTTCGTTGTAAGATTTTATTGTCGTATTTATATTCGAGATCTAATTACATTTCTAGTACATTGTGAAATCGGCAGCACGTCAAGGCTGTGTGAATTAAATTTGATATAAAACTAAAACTAACTTTGTAAAACCGGGTTTCGATCGATAATCATATCGACTCCTTCTAATAAAGTACAAAAAGACAACTAAAAGATATCAATTTAAAGTCGATAAGAATCTAATAATACGCTGTCATTGTTTGTAACGCTCATACTCGAGATGTCTTTTATCACTTAATGTCAAAAGTTTGATTATGTTCCACGCTTTGACCTACATGTCATTTATATTTTAAAAATCTAATCGAATATCAGCGTAAGAGTAGTGTAACAAATTGATTATTATCACCAAGAATGGAATCAGCAACGGTAAAAATCAGGAACTTCTTATGCCTTAATGGCCGTCGCGTGAATATTGTTCATTGGGCGTCGTTTTGCGGCTTCAGTTCCACTAGTGATTACCGTCACCACTATGGATGGACACCGACGCGGCGCCACGCCTAGTGTTGCATGCGGTCGTCGTTTTGCCGCCAAAACGTATTACATTTCCCTAACGCTGACACGAGTCGTGTACTCACCACTAACATATCAGCAACGCGCGTGCTGTGTTAACTGTAAGCCTTAGAGTCCATAGCGTTTTGTTGTTCCGACTGATGAAATTTGAAATTGGAATTATTTCCTGTGCGGCCCGACGGTCGCATCTCCCGAAGCACGCGCGTCGTGTTGCGCCGTCGTCGGCGCCGCAGCGCGCCCGTGTGACGCTGTTGACTGTGATGTGTTTGTTGCCTGTTGTGTTTTGTCACTCATCATCTTATCATTATTTACTTGTATATTTTACTTATAGTTTTATTAATATATATACGTTTATCTTCCATTTACCACGTATAGTTGCAGACCAACACGCTCTCTATATCGTTCGATAGACCATTAGTAGATTATAGAGAAAAATCTTTAAAAGTACAATTTATTCCAGAAATAATTTGTTGATTGAGTTTTAAATGTTTGTTTATTGATCTTATGGTAATATTGTGTATATGGTAGAAACTTAAAAGTGTAAACTTATTGGGTTCATGGTACATATTACTTCTTGGAGCGATACAAAGTGAGTTATAGATACAAATATTGGCGTCATCAGTTGGTAGATCGAAGGTTTGTTACAATTGTGTATTAATTTATGTATGTATGTATGTTTAACAATTTCCGTTATATATATTTAAAACGAGTGACGAATACACCCGGGTAGTGGGATGTATATTATCTCAGTACTATAGTATTACTCCCGCTCGGCGAGCGTCGCCGCGCGCTTAGACCGTGGACTATACGTGCGTTTTGTGCTGTCTGTTTATACAGAAATGTCATTATTGATAGTAAAGCGTAATATATTAAAAGTTTGTTTAATTCGTTAAAACAATAAAAATCAAATGCATTTGTCCTTAGTCGCTCCAAGATGTTTGATTGACTAGATAGATACCTACAAAACATTCAGTTAAGTCATCCCATTCATTTTTCATTTACAAGACAAAAGTCGTTCAATATAGTTTAAACTTGGTTTAATAAACGAGCAGTCTAACTTATTGTTCTGCATTCCTCTACCTACCTCTTCGGGGATTACAGGCGTGAAGTTACGTCTTTTTTTCTAACTTAATGCTGTATAGTGGGATCACGTTATGATACTTAAATCAATTAAGACTTCTGATACTTATCTATTTACCTCGAGCTTATAAGACCGGCAGGTCGCCTGCATGCCCACTTTGAGCACGTGAAAATATTTATTTTTTCAAAGGACGTCTGCTTATAAAATTAATGTAATAAATTAATTGAAATCATATACAATAAAATATTTCTAGTTAATGTTGTTTGTCAGGTATCAAATTTATCTAGTATCAAATACGAATAGACAAATGCGAAAAAATAAAAATCGAAGACACTAAAATTACGAATATAAATATTTGTTCTATAACTGGCACATTAAATAAACTAACAAAATCATAAAATGTGCCATGAGTTTGTATGTATATATAAACCAGTTGATATTATTAGAACACATTTAATTTAATCAAAATATGTTTCAACTAGTGTTCATGTACTATTTTATCTCACAATTGCTCTGTGTCCCATGTTAACGCGGAGGCTGATGAGTTGATTGCGTCCACGTGTAATGTTTCCGAAGTGACTGGCAGTTGCAGCCTGTCGGATCTACGATAAAATGTTTTATTGTAACAGTCAAATAATACTGACAGCACAAAACGGCCATTTAGTAGTTATTATATAATTATTGAGAAATTTAAAACGATGCGGTTGTGCGAGCGAGACGAACGGTGTGTGTGTGTGAGAGGGAGATGGCGTGAGTGCTCTTGTTGATATTATCTGTGCGTAGTTAATTTTTTCATTCATTTGAGAGTTAATGATTTAAATAATAAGCATTACTGTTAAGTTACATTATTGTTATTCTCCGAAAATAATATGTCTATTTTTTAAGATACTTATGCTGCATTTATTTGCCTTTTTTCGGAATACTGCCATTGTCTAATTAAGGCTTTGAGCAGATATTACGTGCCTAATTAATATCCAAGCGGTATATCACTGATGTAACATTCAAGTTTTATGTTTGTTTATAAGTATTATATTGTCTTTTTTAAAACATTAACTCTCAGATTGAGAGGGTACTTCTTAAGGAGTTCTTATTATGTATATCCCACGGTAGAGTGAACAGCTACGTGCGAAAGGGACGGGTATACTCGAATCTCAGCCGATGTCAGTGATAGCTATATATATCGATGTAAATGTATGAAAGGATGTATGATGTTTTAATCTATTGTACTACAATTCCGGCGCGAACTATAATTATACTATATTTGGACTTGCTACTTTGGATTTAGAAAGTTTTTAGAAAAAAATAAATAAAAAGATGTGTCATGTTTTGTGTTTGTCTATTAGTAGCTAATCAACTATTTCTATATTTTAGTAGACATATATGTTGTATGAAAGTCGAAGGTTTAACTAGTCTTCTCTAATGTCTATATGGAATTCCATTTATTGTTCTTTAAGCTTCATTGGAAACTAAGCCATTTATATATATATGTAAGTGTATCAAGTTATGTGGGTTACCAGACGTCTCTCGATCTTGTCATGTGTTACAGATGCGTGTAATTGTAATTTCAACCTTACAGTTAGACGACAGCATATCTAGATCTTTTCAATCTTGTTAGATAATTATGTAACTAAATACAGACGAAGTATGGTAGATCATTCAAATATATCCCTTTGATTCGTAGTGTAAAAAATTTCTTTCTTAGTAGCAATAAACTGTTAAGACAAGTAAGTAAGACGTGTAAAGGAACTAGCAGTATATTTCTATCTTGCTCTAATGTAGTATTGAATTCCTCCCACATTTGAATACATTTTTAAATTTGTTTCTATTAATATTTTACATCTTGTTGTTTAGTCGCTAGGCTGCGGTCTCTGACATATAAGGGGGCAGCCTAAAGATTATAACACTACCTTAAAATTTCTTTGTCAATCTATAAAATTAAATGAAAAATTCTTGACAATAGATTAGAACAAATTTGTTTAAAAAAATAATCTTTAATCTCAAGACGAATGAGAAATCAAACCCAATTTGAAATTTGTGCCAAAATCTATGAAATTGAAGTTACAATGACATTTCTACATCTTATTGGCATAATTGTGAGAAAGACAAGAATTTCCCTCCAGCGAATACTTGTCTTGCTCACAAAAAAGTATTTCATTCAAGCGAAGAAATATTTCTTTCCCGTCGTACCTCTGATGCAAAAGAAAGTTTGATGAATTGAATGTTATATTAAATCGTTATAAAATCTATTCTATATGTGTGATGCTCAGTGTCTATTTGAAATGTTAAAAAAATGCATAGCAGCATAGTGATGCTTGTTGTGAATGTGTTCTGATGGGAAGCTGCGGAGACCTCGGACACAGTTAACGTTTTCTCAACTACGTTATGATAATTTGTTGGTAGAACATATGTGATACTCCAATTAATAGACATATGTCAATGATTTGTACGAGCAAAGATGCATTTTGTATTTTCTTTACACATATACTTTATGAATGTTTTATGATGTTTTTCTTTTATTTTAAATCAATCATGTGAAAAACGTTAAACATAACAGAAGAGTGTTGTGTATTTGGTTTAAAAAAGAAACTTATTTTTTCCACCATTACTTACATTATCTTGCCGATCCAAACTATCTATATAGAAATATGATATATACAAACAGCTTATAAATGTTACATTTAATATACATGTTGATTTTAAAATGTGAATTTAATTATTTTTGTTTCCATTTGGTTGTTTTGATATTTCAATATCAGCTTGCTTTAGGCCAGTATTACTTTTTTATAGCTCCTCGAGCTAAGTATGTAACGTGACAATGTAATAAGTTTCAAAGGTAAAATGCCAAGTCATACGATGTTAATTCCAATCAAACCCAAGCCAATCATCCAATGCCATTCAAACGCTGGAAGCAACCGATGGCTATTGACCACAGCCGGTAGCACAGCTGTTAGTGGCGCGCCGCGAGCCGGGCGGCGCTCGGACACGTGTGCCATGCAGCTGGCTCTACGAGGACAATATGTATCCTAAGTCAGCAAGCAATCGATACAGAAGATTAGGTATATTGTTGTCATGAACTGTGTACACGCACGCACACCACGGTGTCTTGATTCTGGTTGTGTCATCGGAAAAAATCAATATCAATTGTATTTTATTACGATAGAGCATTAAGAGGGATATAATCGATTTTATTAAGTAAGAATTTACTATGGTGATAAATACCTAATCGTATTAGTTTACAATTGATGGCGAGAGGAAATATTAAAAAGAGCAGCCTTTTAAACCCAATACTCCGATTTGGTTATTAAGTCTACTTAGCGTTTACTGATTGACTCCGAGACGAGAAAGAGTGTAGTGAAATAGTAGGGCGCTAAAATTAATATTCCTAACGCAAATTCAAAACACTTATAAATGGCCATTCATCCCACTAAAACTAAAACGATTTCTGGTAACATAAAGATGCCAGATTTTTTTTCTCAATATTGCATTCTAAGGTAATTATTGCTGGCTTTACGATATCTATATATAGCTGTATGAATGGTTCGAAAAATCGCGTAGCATAAATACATTGATTCCAATACATATTATCATTTAATTGAGTGGTAAATATAGAACTTATTTCTATTATTGTTTAGTAAAACGGAATCTTGTGTAAGGAATGTGTACGCGTATACTCCAGTTGTCGCATTTCTGACTACGTATTGTCTCATTAAGCAGGGCAGGCCAGGAGCGGAAATTAAAGCTGGATCTGTAGTAAAAGTATACTATTACTTTAAGTAAAACAATTTTAGTTTTGTCGCAAATTTCAAAGTGATTAAATGTTAGTACTTATCACTCTAGCACCCATAATATGGTATAGGGACCATAGTGTGAATTAATTTTATAGTTGTGTTCAAAACCCTATAAAACTGTAGTTCTGTTTAATTTGTCTGGCAACATGTTTTAGTTGTTAATATAGATTTTTATATGTATAAATTGTCAAAAAATGGTTATCTCAAAGGTGATAGGAAATATTTGTAAGAGATGTTGTTTTAATTCATATGTAACGCACATTGTTATTTTAAAATTGTGTATTTAAATGAGTAAACTCATCGTTTGAAATCTCGCCAGAATCTCCTTTACTGTTTATCAAGATGAAAAATACATTGTTTCGAGTCCATTTGCATAGATTTTGTTAGACCATACTCAGTTATAAGTCATTATCGTATAATATATATTGAAATTTAGTAACTTTTGTTATGAAATATATGTAAATGGATTTCTAACAATTGTGTTACCTCACGGTCCGCAATCGCAGGGACCGGTTGGGAGCTTATCGTACTGTTAAGAGTAAGTGGGGTTTTGCTCAAAACTTGTCGACTTCGAGTCTTCGTGCAATATATAGCATAATTATTATTTTGTTTCCAATAAATTTGGTAAAATTTAAGTTGTTTAATTCATTTTACCTTTAAGATCATTATTGATCATCAGATCACGTAGTTAACCGATTGGAATGTAATATGTATCTTTTCTATCAATAGTAAGAAAACACATTTAGAATTAAATCATTTTCTTTAGATTATTTAGTTTTGTAAAGAAATTGGAATTCGTCGATTGCCTCGTTGGATGCTAGTTGCAAGCACGACTGCTGATCGAGAGGTTCTTGGTTCAAATTCCGGCTCGAGTGTTATTGGATTTTTCTAACTTTAATTGTGACTTGAATAGTTGTGGTTCGAAATCTGGATTTGTGCACACTACACCATAGCGTATGTATAAAGGATCACCAGATCACCACTTGCCATAGTGGGACATAAAAGTAATCGGTGAAACTTGGGAGTGTGTGAACACTTCTATGCTTACATATTCTACGGTTACATGGGTAATGTTACGTTTTTTTTAAAATATACTATTAATTACAATTGTCAATGCAATGAATTCAGTTCATTCCTAATATATAAGCCACATGTATGCATATATTATAATACAAGCTAAGAAAAGCAGAATGAAGTCTAATGAATAAAAATTGATATGTCACTGACACTGGCTGGGGAATCTCGCGCGAGATGTGTGAATCCATATACAGTCGTTGAAATTCTAGTCGCCTACGTACCTTTCTTACATCCAATAACGCAAGAAAATTATATT
>DWEI01005561.1:0-10727 GCA_018245875.1 Mysoria ambigua | reverse complement strand
TCCCGGTCTTGCATCACCCTATTGCAGAGTGTGGTCTATATTGTTACCAAACGATGGACACTTTTCAATTAAAGATTTGTTCATCCCATTCAATTTTCAATCCCAAATTCAAATTCAATCCCGGTCTTGCATCACCCTATTGCAGAGTGTGGTCTATATTGTTACCAAACGATGGACACTTTTCAATTAAAGATTGGTTCATCCCATTCAATTCTTCATCGTTACAGTGTTTATTCATTGTTCTACCACTTACGAGCATTTCGAAATAAATGAATTTGTGAATACAATACGAACATAGAAGCCCTATTTTTATACGAAGCTAGATTACTAGTAATTTTGCTCCGAAGTTTGATATTTTCTTAAAGGAGCCATTAAATATTTCCATTCATTGATAAAAATCTTTAAGTAGGGTGCCGCATAATTTACTTTTTCAGTTGCAAATGATTTTGTATGGTCGACAGTTCCTCTATAGCTGGATATACTCGTATATCTGTTTCCTTTTCCACCTTTGGCACGCCATTTTTTGTAATGTGCCTAAAATGTATTGCATATGTTTTCGACAGTTAATTATTGTTGTGTGAAATTAAAGCAACATATATGTTAATGTTAAGATGCAACTATTGACTTGAAAATCTATAACTTAAATTAAAATATTTCTTCACCTTGTTGAAACAGAAATCACATCATTTTCCGATTCCCTTGCTCTCTTTTATTAGTCGGTTGCAGTACTGAATTACACCTAGAAACCATATTAAAATAGGGCCACCGAATTCATTTACACAAAATCTCAAGAAATATATGTTTGGAGCGGAAGGCGGCAACCGTTCCGAGTATTTATGACGCTGTAATAATATATCTAGGGCAATATAAATCGTGGTCGCACTCGCGTTTCCCTTCTCCCCCCCCCTCGATCCCCCTCCCGCGTCTCGCGATGCGTAATGCTGTTTTTACATTCCTCTCATCAAATTAAGAGACGAGCCCCGTGGAATATACGACGTAACAATCTCACTAAACATCACGTTTTTGCGAGAGCTTGGACGGAAAATCTCTTATTATTTTCCCTAGGAATCGTTCTTTTTTATTTTCAGTTTTATACAAAAGCACGGGGACAATGAAGCCGAATGGTCGCTTTTGTGCTGAGACAATGGCGTAAAAACGTGGAATCGGTAAAGAGAATGCGGCCTCATTTGGAGAAATTCAATTAATTTGATTAAGATTTGTTGCTCATAATGGTTGATGGTTTTTGCTCTAAATTACTTTGATACGCATCGAGGGAGATTAATAAGTTATAATTAGCTCAAGGTACGTAGATTATTTTCAACGTGTTATCTGCGTTTGGATGTTCTCACCATTATAGTTACACTGTGAGAGTTTGGCGAGATTGAAGAGTTCAAGAAACACAGCACAAGCCTCCATTAATACAGTTTGACTTATAAGAGTGAAGAGACGCTAAGATAGGACTGGCTAAATGGTAGCTTTCGTGTCAATTTTGCAAATTCCCCACCGGCGTCTGGTATTGCTAACGGGAACAACCTAGATTTATTCAAGACGAGTAAATAGGCACTCCTGGACAAGCTGCATCACTTTTCATCAGGTGTAATAGCAGTCAAACGCGAGTCGGTTGCTAGATGAAAAAAAAAGAAGTAAATAAAGTGAAATATTTACGGTTGGAACATATCATTAGGTTTATGTTAAACAGAGGCGGATTTAATTCGGGAATGGATTTTTTTTATCTAGAGGTTGGCATGCTGATGCCCTGGCGAGTAAAATGAAATGGAGAATTCTTAAGTGAGTAGCCTCCCTCTATATTTTATCCTGGGCTGTTATAGCTTTGAAGAGTAATTTAAAAAAAAACATACGATAACACTTTTATATTGTTTGTGTATGCGTAATTATAAACTGTCTTGTTCTATTTACGATATTTTAGTGTTTTAAACAACATGATAATGTTATAAATGCGGATTAAAATAGTCATATTTCAATCGTTCGTTTCCATGTTCATTGTTCCATGACAAGTAATGAGTTGCGAATAAAATAACTTAAATGTATACAAGAACAAGTACAGTGGCACACCAATGTCGTCTGTTTGTAGTTACTCGTGATCGCTAAAGGGTAATAAGAATCAATTAAGTCGAGACGTACAACTGCAGAGAACTTGTAATTTATTGAGAATGTTCACGTAATATAAATATTAATTACGTGTACTCTACACGTCCGTTATACAGAGAGAGTGGATATCAAGTTCCCGCTTTCTATCTGCAGTTCCTAGAATTACTACATCTGTAGTTACATATTCAAATGGAATTGTCGAAGCTGGTAGCGGTAATGTAATATACAGTAGTGTACTTGGAATTCGGGGTACGAAATTAAACTTTCCCGCTTCCATCAGGATGCTCCAAAGTTTGCACGATAATTTTCGTGCACTGCGGTGTATAATGCAATTATCACAGTGTTGTTTCGATGCAACCGCGATTTGATAATCTTAGTGATGCTGAACTATACACTTCTGATTCGACATTGAACACGACCAACGAGACAGTTATACAAGTCGAACAAGTCAGTAAGCACAAAAATCTTGAAAACATATAGCCAGATTACGACATTTTGTGTTGGAAGTCATTTCTAGGATATATTAAGTGTTGGCAGTATTTGCAAAACTACGATTAAATATTTTTTAGTCACGCGACACCAATTACGTTATTGAGGTCAAAGTATACTTTATACTTGTGTTATCATGTTACCTATGTGTGTCGGGGAGAAGATTTCTGAAGAAATAAAAGGTTTAAAAATGCGTTGACGGGAAATGGTTCACATACGATACGTGTGAGTGATGTTATGTGTGTTACTTTGATGGGAAAAGTAGATAGCATTCATTATTTTTTTATCTAGTGTACCATTGGGAACATAATAACATAAAGTAAATGTAACTGATGGAACATGGGCGTGTACAAACTCTTCTGTTTACCCCTACGGGGATTACAGGTGTAATGTTGCGTTTTTATAATAAATGTAAATGCATGCGTATGTCATATGCGATTGCTCCGTACATTTTAGGGTATCGTCTTTTATAGTTCAACTTTGTTTAATTATTTTTATTTTTGTTATCGTGGCGGTTTTTTCGTAGCGGCAATGACCCACTCGAACAGTGTCCAAGGTGTTTTGACGTAGAAGTGACATCTAGTTGACAAATGTAACGCTAAATCGTATGGCGTGAGGTTTTCATTACGATTCCAGGTGGTGTTTTGAAGTTCACTACTTTGACCTAGCACGGATTGGCGGAGATCACAGTCATGTGTTAGATACATTTTGGGGGACGGTCACCAATTTGGGTCACCGTATAACCAGTGTATTTTTATTCGAAAGAGGCAGATATTTGTGCAGAATTATGGGTGAATGAATATTTAATGATTTGACGCACAATTTTCCGACCCATGATTCGACCTCGCGATGAATGGACTAATTTTAAACAGCCAAATTGTTACAATGTAATTATTAATAATTACATATTTTATAGTAGGACATCTAATGTAACGTAAATCGTGGTAGTGAACTATTCTGTCAACCGTCCGGATAATACAGGCGTGATGTCACGATAAGTAAAGAAACATTCCAAACGTTTCCACAGTACATTAATAATTATCATGGTTTATTATAATAGAACGCGTAAGTCTCAACATCATTATATTTATGTGGCAAGGACTTGTACCGCAACAGATGCCTGAATCGTAAAACGAATCGTAAAAGCTAACTGATCCCGTAATCCTGTGATGGCGGTTCGCCGAATGAGCAATCGCTTCCCTTCCAGCCTCTGGCTATAGCCTCTTCTGGAGTTGAGTAATTTTAAAAAGAACGGTGGATATATTTGCAAGACGATAAATAGTATTAACGAGGACAGTACGAAGATAACGATGGAACTATAACCTTACTGGTGACGGTGACACCTTCTGCCTGCCTCTTCGAGGATTCCGAGCCTGAGGTTATCGGCTGATGCCAGATGGATGCGTTTCTTTGTTATCCTATTAATAGAAAGTTATCTCATCAGCAATAACTTTTTTGTTTCATTATCGGATACAATGCCATACCGACCCCTTGGTGACTGCCAAGTACCCTCGAGGACCTGACGTGTTTTTTCTAAGTTCATCACTGCTTACAATTTCGTAAGCCTCTGTTGCAGACCCTACACGAAGCAAGTGAAGTGAGCAATTGGCTCTGACAAAGACCAAATATGTCAAATATACTTAAATAACATCTGACCATTCATATAAATGTATAATGTGCATGTATGTGTGTGTGTGTTGAAGTAAAGCACATAAGTAAAGAGTTTTATTAGGGAGTAATTATTTAGTAAAGATGCAAGCGATGAAGACATGTAAAGAGTTAAATAAGAAGAAGCCGAAGATACCAAGTCCCAATATATTTTATCTGCCTTGGGCATGTTTACTCATTCATCATAAATTCCGCAAGCAAGGTTGACTTGACCAAGTAATGTGAAGCTTCGTATCCGTGTCTTTGCAACTCATGTGGGTTGGCCAGTTGACCTTGATCAGAATCAACTCTGCCATTTTTGTTTTTTTTTTTTTATTTTTCGTAATTTTATAATAATCTGTAGGTAAAAATGTGTTTGTGAGTTTACGTGTGTTTAAGCGTGTTTGCGTGAATGGGTCTACTTGTAATTACAGTTTTTACTGCAGCTGAATTTCACCAAAATTCTATGGCGGTGCGTAAATATTACGACCGTAATTACGTGGAAGTGAAAGTAACTGCGTGCGCAGTACATATTCAAAGTGGTTATGCATTTAAAGAGTTAGTAATACTAGTCAAGTAAAAGTATTAAGTAATAATAACCTACCATTATACTTCCGTCATTGATTATCCAAACTTTCATTTAATTTTACGGCTTCTAATGGAACGAAATATAATGCTACTCCCCAAAAAGCGTAAAAATAAAAATCAACGACCACCTATAAAGGTAATGTCGCATCGCCGCAATGATTCCAGCAGCTATCTTCGAGTATCGGAAACCGATAAGAGCGCCGCTCCGCTATCTCTCCAAACTCACGTGCAATTGTGAAATTTCGTTGCACAAAAAGTATCCACGCGCACTGAGATGCGGTAAACCGTATGTTTTCGCACTCGGATTGCATAACAACATAGCTAGATAGTAATTATGCTCTCTTGTAACACGAGTTTCGCTTTATCTCTTAAGTGTTTATGCTAATTTATACGTAATTTAAATCAGTAACTCACTTTATTTCCATTGTTACTATATCATCACGCTAAATCCCTTGGGAGGTAGGGAAATTCCTACTCACTTTTAACTGGAAATTAATGGAATGGAAATGTTAACCTATCTATAAAACCATTACGAACATTTTACTATACAATTTATTACCACGTTACTCAACTTTATCAACCCATGTCTTTGCTATGTAGCACAAAACCTCGGATACTATTAAATTAGGTCATTCACAAAGATTTATATCAATTTTACTTTTAAAATGATCCTAAACAACCATATCTAGAACGGGAAATACCTCATGATGAATTTCATTTATGTTTTTGAATACGATTTTTATGGTCATATACAGTGCAAACACTGTGTGCGGATCCAGCCCAGGAACTGCGGCGCAGCCGTCAGGTTCACTAACTACCGGACTACTGGGTCAGTAGTACAGTGTTATCCAACTTAATCTTTTCAGATGTTTATATACGTGTTTCAGTGAATTCATTTCATATCTTTCATTGCGCACGTAGAGTTTGTTATGAATACATTTATATTGACACGAGATTGGACCAGATCGATATTTCAAATATCGTCGTTGGATTCTCAAAGACATGGAAAATGAGATTTGGAAACGCTGACAAATGACGTAATTCGTGAGGCGGGCGCAATAAAGAGACCTGAGTGAACTCATCAAAAACTCACAGCGTATTATCGTCTATAAAAATTGATCTCATCTGATTGTGAATAATCGTCCATCCCGGGAAGGTTATCGTTCTTACTGAGTCCTTACTGTTTTCTTTGAATAAATTGTTATATTTGTTTTAAGAACAATCTTTTTAGGTATATTTAAGGTTATCTAAGCATTCTTGTCATTTTTAATACCTTATTATCATACCTTTATCGTTAGGTTAGTTTTTAAAAATAAATTGAAATGTATGTATATGTATGTATGTAGTATGTATATTTTATATACATATGTATGTGGATTCATGATATGACGTCAATAAAATTATATAACTAGTTTGAAAAATGTGTAGAATGTTTTCAAAGTTAAGCGTATTAAGTAAAGCCAAACATTATAATAATACTCTTATAATGTAATTATATAATATAATATGATATACATATATAAACTTATATTATCCTACGTAAATGATGTGATATTAATCTTGTTACCGACTCCAATAATACGAGTAATATAGTTTTTTAATACTATTTTAAGAAAAAAAGTAAAAAAACTTGCCAATCTTAAATAAGACCAACGTTTTATTTACCATGGCTAATCTTATTACGAGGATTAAATAGCAGCATCACTTTTATTATTCTCGTATACTTTTTGAACCGGACTTCAAATCATTTTATATTTTAAAAACGGTTTGATTGTTTTCATGCAGCTATTTGAATTTTGAATTGAGAACGTTTCGAATGTCAGTCACGAGCACATGCGAGTATAGACGGGAAACTACATTTATTAAGTTTGGTCTTGACGTCACAAAAAGGCGGGAATGGGAACAAATATGATTGATCGCCCCTGTACCACCTTTGGTATAAAAAATGGATGCTTTAGAATAAAATGAATGAGTAAGCTTGAACCGTATTACGAACTCATAAAATGCCACTCGTAAGTCATTAATATCGCACAAACTATCATAAAAACAAAAACTTATTCATCTGATTTTTTCCTCTATACATTACATAACGTCATTCCTGTATATCTCCGAAAGGGTAGACAGAAAAGTGTGATTCATTCCCGCATTTCATCAGTTCTGTTATGCGCTTCATCATTGAACAGGGATTGAGCCTAGTGGAAGCTAACAAGGCCTATGTTCAACAGTGGACAGCTATAGGCTGATGATGATGATGAAAGCTAACAAGGTCCATGATAATAATCAAAAAAGCATTAACGTCGGAAAATGAAAATTATTCACAAACTTACTCTATCGTAGCAACCGCTGGCGGTTCGCTGGGATTCTTAGCAAATTAGTTGCGGTCTTCGTTATTTGAGGATTACATTTAATTCTCGGGGCGGAGCAGACGCCGCAATGATTATAAATCGCTTATCAAAGAATTTCGGCTGGAGTTTGCGTAGCGTTATTGGAAAACTTTCCAACACTTGCAATACGCGACTATTTCAACCATCAATCTCCAAAATTCTTTATTACGTTTGATGTGTGTTTAAATTTATTCGGTTATTTAATAACGAAAATGAAAACGTTTAGAAGATATTTTAAATATTTTCCATTGTGTTTATAAGTGGCATTGTATATAATTTGTAAGTTATAGAAATATTCAGTTTTCGTGTGAATTTTGGCCTATTGGCCAGTACAACCTCTTTTAAATAGGACGCGTAGAAATAAGATTGTAAGAGTACCTACATTCTATATTTTAATAAACAAATATATTTAAGCGGCCAGCGCGGCTTATATACATTAGTGATTTGTGACCAATTTCGAAAGTTCCAGAAGTTGTTGACATAAATTTTAGACTTTATTTACGTCTAACCGGTAGCTGATCGTCAGTGAAAAACCATCTTTGTGAAAGGTTTAGTCGCAATGTCTTGGGTTCGCAGGGCAGTGTGTGTTCACACTAAATCAGACATAGTCGCCGCTTGGGGAGGCTTCTTTCATGCACCCCATAAATATTAGTTACACTTCACTATTGAGACTATGTCACGCGACATTATTTTTTCATCGCCTACATCCGTTGTTCCGAAATATTGTATAATACATACCTGATTAGCGACAGAAATTGAATTTATGTTTACTGTACTGTAACAATCGGAATTCAGCTTAGTATACTGTCCAATTTACTCAAGAGAATACATCTTACTTACACAAACGCGTATATGTTCAATGATAAAAACACACATTTACATGCGAGAGAAATGAATTTATTTTTTCTTAACAAAATATTATGTTTTACCTGTTCATTCGTCTTTTTTAATTTTATATATCAAAAGGGGAATATTTGTGTGTAAACACGAAGGCGAATGGGAATAAGAAAGACGATTATGCCCCAATGATGTCGGTAATGCAAATAGAGTTGAGAGGCGCGGCTTCAATCTCGGCTCGACAAATACGACATTCGTTTGAATTGTTGCCTGCGACGGCACCGGGCCTCTGTTTGAATAGTTCAGAGGTGACAAATACATTGTACTTATGCTTCGGATGTTGGAAAGAGTTATGTGTATTCCACAACTTATCCGAATGTCACCGCGTGTTTGAAGAACGTCTGTTAGAAGTAGGCAGAGGAATGCAGGTGACTTTGTGCGAGCGTCATATAAATTTTTTGAAGGGTTGATTTTCCGATCAAATTTTTTTAAATATATTTATAAAATTTGCCAAACTTCTTGCTTTAGTTAGACAACATTCGTTGAACGATTTGATAATTTAACCTCATTACAGTAGGTACTAACATCGAATCGACTCCTATTGTTTTTTCATTAGAACAAATGTAATTTTTCAATCCCCTACCAGCTTTCTATGTTATCATGTAGAATTGAAACTGTGTTTGCTTATAAAGTATATAATTGAAGCTTAGGAAGAGAACCCGAAGCTAAACAGATTCAATAACACAATTCCACAACGAGTTCAGTATCCCAGAGTCCGTTTGGATTTCGTATCTACTTGCATTGGCGATATATTTCAGTATCCCGCTCGTATTTTATCTATCAACCCCCGAAGCATCTGCTCTCACGACGTACGATATCCCTCTTTATATCTCGGATAGATTTTATGTGGGGCAGAGCGGGATATCGGAATTTGTATGGTAATATTCTGTGCACTCCATCGGCCATATGATACTGACGGCATTGAGCACCTCTGCCAGTCTCCGAATATGTGAAACGTTTGAAATTGATGTTGAATTTTTCTGGAATATTCTTTTTCTTTTTATGTAGATCTTGCACTATTGTTGATATAATACCGTGTGGAAAGTATTGTTATTTATCATTTTGGATTGTAGACTAGGTATAGGTTAGAAGACAAGAAATTATTTACTATTTTATAGCTAAGATATGTAAGCGCGCGACGGCTAATCGAAAGGTTCTGGGTTCAATTCCTGGCTCGGGAACTTTTGGATTTTTCTGATTTAGATTTTTTGTAGTGTAAGCATACTATAAAAAAAGTGAAGTGTGAAGTGTTCCACCTAAGTTAAGACATATATAAAATGATTGGCAATTTAATATCTATATATGAGCTTAACTTATATTGGGATCACAATTTTACGGAATAGGTATGGCCAAAAGTTTAGTCTGATCAACTGAAAAGTATTTTTAATCCAATAAAAGACTGACGTTGTATTATAAATTACTTATTATGTTTACAATTAAATTAATTATTTTTTTTTAATTATTATCGTTTTAATTTAATGTTTTTAATTAATTCAAATGAAATAAGTATTAAATGTTAAGTGAAGCATATATTAGACTATATCAATGAAAACTGCATCCGCATCGCATTAGCTGTTACTGAGATTGGCATTCATGGGTGATAAACATACAAATTCATAAAAACATTGTTTTAGGTTCTCTTGACATAAAAAAATATTATTAGTTTCTCTCAAATATCTTTTATGTACGTATATTTACAATTTGTTAGTTTTATCATCAGTAAAGATTATAAGAATTAGATAAAATTACTAGAGTCCAGATACTTAATGTTCGCTTATTTACGTAAGGGCGCTGATTGGATTTAATATTTCTAGGTATAAAAAGTTGTAGAGAGCGAGAAAAATCAAAAGGGACATCCGAAAGCAGATTTTCCTAGACACAAAGGAATATTATAAGCGAAATGATTACTTATTTATCATTTTGGCACTTATACAAGGCGTTCGCAGAAATACACCCACGTTATAACCAAGGGAGGGCTGCGGTCAGAAATAGTATAAAGCTTACATTTGCGAAATATGAATTTGACATTAGATTAGTCGCGGTTCAACTGGCACACACACTTATCTCGGAATACGTCAGCGGTACAATGACCTGTGTTTACTTTTACTGGCCCAAACACTGTTGATATAAATAACTCCAGTGGTGCCGGTGAAGTAAATAAAGACGCCTACATTATTTTGTGTACAGTGAATTAACCTTTATTGTCGCACCTTCCAAGTGACTTAAGTAATAGAATTCGTGACGACAAACCAAAGGTTTTAACAGATTGTAATTTAGAATTGCAATTGAATGACAGTGAATAAAACGATGATTTAGAATATTTGGATATTGCAGACATTAGATTTTACAATTTCAAGCGGCAAGAAGTGGTTGAATTCAGATTCCAATGCGGGGAGCGTTATCGGAAAGAAGAACATTTATCCCTTCACCTCTAATTTGTCTAGTTAATAGTGTAATTGTGTTGTAACTTTCAAATTTTTCGTAATTCTGACATAAGGAAGATGCTAAGTATGAAAGGGAGTAACGTAAAAAACGTGACTTCACGCCTGTAATCCCCGAAGGGGTAGGCAGAGGAATGCAGAACATTCCCACGATTCACCGATTACGTTTACG
>DWEI01005560.1:0-10728 GCA_018245875.1 Mysoria ambigua | reverse complement strand
TAGAGATATTTGGCACTCCGTGCTCTCTGCCTACCCCGTAAGGGACTCGGCGTGAAGATATAGATAGATAGATAGATAAAAAAAGTAAAAAATTACCTGATAATATTATTGCAATGCTTTTCAAATATAGTTTTCATTTCAGTAGCGTACGAATTTCGTAATACTAGTAATATTCTCAGACTATAAAGTTAGAAAGCACACCGTGGTAAAAATGAAAACGGAATACATTTTTCTCAACTTGCAAAGTACTATCAGTCCATTGTTTTCAACTGAAATGCAGATTTCAACGACGCTGTTGATGAAATTTCTCAGAAATGTCTAAAAGTTGGGAATGTTTTCTTTATCGTGTTTAAAACTACCTATTCAGTCTTAGATTGCTTGAACTGACCATATACATTCTCAGCATGACCAGATTTTTTTTTAAATGACATCCACTTGTATAAAGGTATACATTCGTACATTATTTTTATAGTATAATTTATGAAGGTCGAACATCTATACACACGCACGCACACACACAACAGTATTCTAATTTTCATGTTCGTAAAAACAATTACAATGTCAATTTTCTACATACGAGTAAACGATTAATATATAATGGAGATTATAATTAGTGTTTTGAAATTGACCCCCTCACTTCGGGAGATCATGTCACCGGGAATCCTAGCGTCCACCTCTTAAGAATGTACGTTCTACTTTCAAACATCACTTTCTTCTATAACGGTGAATGAAAACATCGTGAAGAAACCTGCACACCTTAAAGTTCTCAAAAAAAAAACTGTTGTCTAAAGAGTAATAGAGTCTGCCAACCCGCACTTGGCCTTTAACCCTGTCATTCTGAGAGGAGACCCATGTTCCAGCAGTGGAACCATAAAACGATTGAAAAAAAAACATTTTTGTATATTTAGAAATATATACCTACGTGTTTATCAGCTGTTCAGTATCCCTATGGATAAGGTCTCAGTATTTATAGCTTTGCTTTAGATGCTCTAAATATAAAATGTTTAATGTTATCGTGTATTCAATCAAAATATACTAAGAGCGAATTGCCTTTTAGTCCCTTTGTGTGCAGAAAAACGGAGTAGATAAGACATTTTGAAGTGGCTCACGTTTCAGCTGTTCACATTGAAAGTTTAAATTCTATTGAATCTATTTGAACCCGATCTGCTGGAGGCTGACAAAGGGGTGTCTCGCAGTCGTCGCCGCGGTCATCGTTCGCTTTGATCTCGTCCGGATGCAGATAAAGCTTCATCAGTAATAAGATACTGTGTTACCGGACAATAACATTGGCGACATTATGTGGATTTTGTCGAGTTATTTTCGTCTATATAAAAATAATGTTAGTGTAAGCCCGTTTAGCTGGTAGACAAGGTCGAAAGGCTTTAACTAAGCCTTTGTACCTGTTATTGTAAGGTATTACACGAAAATAAATAAAATTATTGTTAATAATTGCGTTACATGATTAATAATTAATAATGAATTTGTAATATTTTGTAACTTTGGTATACAAAGTTGTAAAATTATTTTTAAGCAATCCATTCTTAACAGAGATGTGCCCGCTGAAATTATTCAAAATGTTAGGACAAGCTGACCATTAGGCCCTTCTAGTTACGTTCACTTACGTTTCCAACGCTCAGAAACGCTCCTGAAATTAGCCACGAAAGGTCGCTCCAGCGTTTATATAAGTTTTCTCGCCCATATTTTTCTCTAACCCACATTTCTGTAGTAACGCAGCGGAATAAGTCTCATCCTTAATTCCGTTAACGTTCTTTGAGAATAAATGAAGACGACCAGGCCTAATTCAATGATTTCTTTGTACGGGTAATTCAATGTTATGAACCGGTCCTTTGTGGGCCCTCGTGCTGGGCTTTAACAAGTGAAATGTCGTTACATCACCGCTGTGGTCGTTAATGAGATTTGCGCTTTTATTATTGCGTCGTATTTCAGTGAATAGCGAATAAAAATGGCACGTCTCATATTTCAGTCCACTGATGGATATCTTCAAATGGGCTTAGTGAAATAGGCTTTTTTCCCGTAAGCCCTACGCTGGGCATGCGGGTTGGGGACCGTGAAGCACAGGTTTACCATGCCTAGGTACGTTGCTCTATACCCCGATTAACCATACGCAAGGTTACGCTTAGAAATAATAATTACGTAACTTTACGTCTGTAATCCCCGAAGGTGTAGGCAGAGGAATGCAGAAAATTCCCACTATTCACCGGTTACGTTTACGTCCCACTATGGAATAGGTGGAGAGCCTATTGCTATGCATCGGGCACATATCCAGACTCCGAACCACTACTAGAAAATCTAAATTAGAAAATTTTGTAGTATTTAACCCGGGAATCGAACCCGGGACCTCCCGATCGGCAGTCGCACCCGCAACCAGCACGACCAATGAGGTGATTAATTTTAATTATTACTACGGCACCGCGCTAGGTACTTTACGGAGTACGTAGTAATCCTCGAAAGTCAATTATCTCTAACGTTACGCATCTGAAGTGCTTGTTATTCATTTACTAATGTAAACATTTAATTGAAAACATGTAAATGATCTACAGAATAATGCAGAATTAATACTTACTTTTCTTTCGTTCATTTGCCGATTACACGAATTTACGGTCTCAGGTCTCAGAATCGAACCGACGATCTTCAGTTGTGCAGTCAGGTTCACTAGCCGCCGGACCGGTCGACCGCAACAGAAATTTCATTGAACGGTGAGCTTAAAAAAAGACAGCACTAGTGTAGACTCGTTTTGAACGGTCCGGTGAACAAAAGAACTAGACACGAAATGTTTTAAAGTTTGTTTTCAGCTTACGTTTTATAACATAAAACATTCAGCACATTATGTCATAATACTTATACATATTTTGTCATAATGAGTGTTTAATTCTGTTGATACATTTTAATTCTATTGATACACTCTTCTCAGCCCATCGAGTTTTACAAGCGTGATATTAACTTTCATACATTATTTACTTCAATGTCAGGTTCACTTTATTCCAATCGTTCAATCTGATGTAAACGCCACGTTAATCGTAAAACTAACGATCAAAAGTGACACTTACTTATTGATTGATAGATAATTTTGTATGAATAAATTACTGAGTAATTTGTTTTAAGAAACAAGAAATAATAAATCGAAATTTGAACAATATGATCTTCTTGTATACAACAATTACGCGTCACAAGTTATTATATTATTCCTAAATATTTACACCTTAAATGTATATAGGTGACGGTACGAAAACCGTATAAAACACATATGGGTAAGCCCTATCGAAGTCGAATCACCGAAGGGGCGGTTGCTAGGTCCTGTTCAGCGTTTCAACGCTAAGCTGCTTTTAACCTGAAATATACTGTGAATTTTCAAACACTAATAACAAGGTAACTCGTATCATTTATTTGTGTCGTACCTGTCTACTATTATGTGACTAGTGGGTAAAGTTATTGACCTAGTTTTGTGGTAAAATTCACCCTTCGCTCATTTTTCTACTTTTTGATCATCCACCTGCTACTTTATTGTTAAGCTCGGCGCTATTAATACGAGATAGTGCTGTTTAGCCTTGAACTATACGTTGTATGGGAGCGAGTGTTGATATCCACTGGTGATGTTAAAACTCGCTACAACAACACAGCTAGAAGAAAACGGAAACATATCGATCGGTTCTTAAAGAATTGTTTTTTTTTACAAATGAATATATTTACTCTTAAATAGGCCTTATTTCGAAGTAGTAAATAGAAAATATGTTCATGTGAACATTACATTGCACATTTCAATACAATCAATAATTATGTTTTTACAAATAACAATATTGATTGTTATAAAGGACTTATTTCTAAGTACATAGTAAATAGAAATTTAATATGATTATGTAAAAATTACAATACACATTTCAATATACCTTAAATTATACAATCATAAATGTAATACATTATATTACATAGTTTAATTATAAATTTATTTTCGATTTCACATGATCTGCCCCACACATATATAGAATGCTTCGTTGGCCGTGTTGTGTGCAAGCATTATTATTGATCGAGAAGTCCTGGCTTCAAATCGCGGTACCGGGCGCTATTTTATTTTTCTGACTTAGATTTTTAGTAATGGCCAGAGTCTGGGTATGGTACGTGTCCGGTGCAAATCAGTAAACTGCACCGCCTATTCCATATTAGGACGACAATGTAACGAGAGAAACGTGGGAATGTATTGCACTCCTCTGCCTACCTCTTCGGGAATTACAGGACTGAAGTCACGTTTTACGATTACACATTGTATTATTTCCGTACCATGACGTCATGAACATAGAATTCTATTCCTACCATATTATTGTTTATTATTATATTGTTGTATTAATTTGTTATTATTAATTAATTATGTTCTTCAACAGTATAATGCAGTATTATGGTCGCAACCTTGATTTCTGTCATCTCTAGTGTTATATTCGCATAGTGTATGTGAAATTTTAATGATGTTAGCAAATGCTCTGCTTTCGAGGAGTTTATAATGACGTCGCTCTTAATACTTGTACCGCAAGTATGTACATGGTGGTGTACAAGTGGGCGTGACTTGTATGCGGTCACGGCTCCACACGTCCACTAGCATTTTTACTTTTCTTTGGACGTTTCTTTAAACGTAAAGAAAATCGTCAGTGCGGAAATCGAAATTTTCATTTTCGCTCGCATAGCAAAAACAAGTTCAGAATTCACTAGAAATTAACGTGTAACTCTGTTGTGAAAATGAAAAAAAAACCTTTGGATTAATGTAGAACTACAAGTTGGATCTTGAATGAGAGTAGGGAATTCTGAGTAGGGAATTCTTCTTTCTCTATCTATATAGAGTAAGACTTAATGTTTTGTATTGTAAAAGTGGCTACAAAAATCAAATCGATTAAGTTATTGTGACGGGTTGAATTTATATTTTTATTATACGTAGTATCACACCTTTAATCCCAGATGAGGTATGCAGAGGAATATATGTAGTACAGTCCCACGTTTCACCTGTTTATATATTTTTTATAAAACGTATATAACAATTAAACTTGTATCACTTGTTAACTCGTGAAAATTGTTTTATATTTGTACCGAAAATTTATATTGAAATAAAACTGACCTCAACATTTATACTTACTTTGCAGTACTGAAATTTATCGAATAGCCATCAAGGGTCTACTTTGAAATCTACGGGCAATTTGTTTGCATCCCACGGGGCTGAATATTTAAGGATGACACATTGGGTACGGCTGCCCGAAAGGGGGTTACCCCAACTTCCGGTATATTTGAAAATACGTCAGAATTCTAACCACAATAGTAATCCAGTAATAACTGAATATTGTAAAACAAATTGACATTGCAACCATTACAAGTTTGAGCAAACCATTTCGTAGAAAATAATACATAAGAACAATTTACAGAAAGGTAGAGATTAATCAAGTTTGTATATAATATTATATAAAAGTATAATAAATTGTTGACGGTGTTGTGTAATAAATTGTTAAGGGTGCTCGAATCCTGTTTCGAGACTAAAATAATAAGTACGTTATAATAAGACGAAATAAGCTTCGAGTGGAATTAAAATGTTTGAAAATAATACTACATAATTTATTCAGTAATAGACATTTGCACCTTTTGTATACTAACATTACTGATAATTAAATATAATATTAAAAGTAGGTTTAAACAATGATAGCATCGTCTGTATTATACAATATAACATTAATTTGTTTATAACAATGTTCATAAATCGTGTTTATACGCATATAACAACTTTAATACTTTTTGACATAATTTGGGTGAAAGTGTTATAATGTTATATTCAGTGTCTGCAGTAAAGTCAGATACGGCACGAGTCCTACGTTAGCCCTTTTAGAAACGGAGCTATATATTTGACTGAAGCTAAATTTTGAAATCTAGCCCCATTATTTAGTTTTACAAAAAAAAAACTTTTATTTTTTGTGTTCTTAGTCACTTATTTTAATGAAATCATAACAGGAAATTATCACTAGTGTGAAAAATATTCAATTTAGACATTGTTTATAAGGTTATAAGCGGTAAGAAAACATGTCGAACTTCGGATCAAATTAATTGTGAATCACAGCTTAGCAACTCGAGATATTTATAATTTTTGTTTGTGTAATTTCATTTACTTGCGCAATCTAATCGGCCCTAATTTTGATGGAAATGTATGTCTGTTAACATAAATAAAAAATATTAGATACGGTAGTAAATGTACCATAATAAAAGTTATTTCGCTTATTTTTCTTTAAGGTCTCGTGGACAGGTTCTGTAATTCAAAAACTACTTTTGTAAAATCACTTTTTACTTTGTTCTTTTGTAAAACTATTTTATATCACTTATTTTCTGTGATATGACCAGGTCGTATTTCGGAAATAAATTAGAAATAATTGATATACATGTTTTTCCAAACCGCTCAGTGATCTTCTAAATAAGTTTTACGAAAGTGTTAAAAAAAGAATTAGGTTACTTAACAGGATTGTTTCTTAAATATTCTAAAGGAAATCAGAAGTAATCTATTCAAATAGCGCTAGATGCTAAGCTAAAGCAACAATCGTAAAATACGTCGTATACAGTACCCCAAAAGTGTGATGAAATCCGTAAATATTCCAGTTACTTTATCACTGTCCATACGAGTTCATGTACGTACATACATCCGTAGCACTCGTAGCGATACGTAGAACCCGTAGCGGTCCGTAGCGGTTACGTAGCGGTTCCGCAATAAAACTTGTCTCATACCGCTATCGCAACTTTGGGAAAGTGTCGATTTGCCCTCGATTCAAGTAATGTTCTTCGACTGGTAAATAAACCTTGCATAGAAAAAAGAGACCTTATAAGTAAGGTCGTACGATGGAGGCGTATTTGTGATAGATCTTCAAAGAAAATTACTTTTAATTTGTGTTCTAATCTTGCTTGTATTTTTGTTTCTTAAATATTTTATATAACATTTGTGAAGTAAAAAACTTTCTTTGTGAATATGAGAAATAAGTTATGCTTAATCTTGGCATAGTTTTTCTTTTTGGTCAAAATCCTTGTTTTATGTACCTTAGTTATATACTATGTGAATTAGTGTAAGCATTGTATACTAATAAATAATTAAAACAATATAGAAATGTGAAATATAAAAGTTTAATAGTTCTATTGACTTTTCATATATCAACGAGTATTTTATATATATCACGTATTTTTTTAAATGAAATTTTTCATCCATTCATCGCTCTTGGCCGTGAAGTGGCTGCGAATATAAAGCGATCTGTAAAGCTAGGTGGCTGGCAGCGGTTGGATGCGATGAGCTGAAGATCGAGCTCAGTAGCGTACTATTGGAGAAGCCTATGTCCAGCGGTGGACGGAAGTAGGCTGATGATGAAAGTTTGGTAAATGTGAGCGTCGTCAGCTCCTAAGCTGATTCTGCTTGTGGTAAATTTTGGTAAATGCGGTTACAATTTTAAAAAATACTTTAAACTACGTCGCAGATTTTAAAACCGAACAGGTAGATACCACAGAATTGAGTGAGCTGTTACGTTTATCTTCGCCGGTTTTAATGCAGCACAGTAGAAAGTATGCTTTAAGTGTTTTAGTAAAATAGTTTAAAGTCTACCTAAATATAATAATAATTGTCAAATTAAAATTAACATAATATTATGATGATTAAATTTCCGGTATTATCGGAGTACTTATGTGATTATATATGTATACTATGTCTTTTCCCTGACATGAAATATATTAAGAGCGCTTTAAAATACACAAATCCTTTAAAGGCCGTATGAAGGTCTCAACCCACGTCCTTGGTTATAAAACGTTTTGCCGGCTCACTGATTTGGAATTAATTCTAAGTATGATATCTCGGTTATTTTTATTTTCGGCATTGAATTTGCGTACACTATCAACTAGACATCGTATGCAAAATTATAACTTTAGAAAAAAAATTATAAGCTTCATCATGATCACACTAACCGAGTCCACTGCTGGCCAATGGACTCTCCTGAGTGGTTTTTGTCCACAAACCCCTCGCACAGCGTACGGATTGGGGGTCGCAGTGCCCGGCTGCTCGCACCACCCACGCAGTTTCACAAAGCTGGTTAGGACCTTTAGCCCTGCCCGGGCAGCCCGCGCCATAGCGCAATCAGCCAACGCCAAGTTTAATCACTTCTTACGGCAGCCTGGTATCAAGGCATGGGTCCGGGGGAAGTATTCCTTCTCTGCCTCGACATAGTATAATTTATAAGTTCACGTTACGCCAAGAATAACAACTGGACGATTTTGCTTTTAATCTGTGGCAATGAAAGCCTTATTAAATATGTGTTCTACATTCCGAGCACTGTCATTGGAATTTGTATTAATTTATTAATATGGATTTTACTGAACAGTCTGCCGTCACTTTAGCTTAATATTTTGTTTATTAAATACAAATATATCTTACATTTATTAAAATAACAAATTACGTAATAATAACTCAGCAATTCCAAGTTAATCGTTGTCTCCAATCACAATTCACATTCAATGCACCCATAGTTCCAAGCAATATCAGTGGATTTCGCATTCATTTATCAATATGTTTTTCACTAAACAGACTTCCATAATCAGTTTAGCTTAATATTTTATTTATTAATTAAATACAAGCATATCTTATTATTATTAAAACAACAAATTACACAATAATAACTAAGCAATTCATTTACATTAATCGTTGACTCCAATCACAATTCACATTCAAAACGCCCGTTCACGCGAACGAGATCGATACGAAACAAGAGACGACGCGAGAGAGACCTAAACACGGAATTTGATTTATAAATCGCCTTGTTGACCCATTTTCCGTGTCAAATGTCCCCATAACGATTTTATTGATGACTATTAGCAACTTGACAATCAACAAGAACGCTCGAGCCGGCCAGTTTCATTCTTCCAATCGTTTGTCTCTTTGTAAGCGATTGCTTCTGAAGTGTACTTTGCTGTTCTTATTTAGTTCTGTCCGTCTTTTCATTGTCTGCTCATTGTCAGATTTGTTTCTTTATAACTACTAGTTGTTTCCAATTAGTTTCATTTTTAATTTGCAAAAGCGATGTGCGCTTGCCTGGGCGGAGTACATGTGGACATCATATAATTAAAATATTATTACTATATTTTCACAACCATTCCCCTGCGGGAAAGGCAGAGATCACCAATTATCCCTTTCTTCATACGCTGTCGATCACTTTCTAGAGTTGATATCTGCCAACATCAACCAGTATTTTTAGGATAGTTTATTCTTGGTCTCATTCAATCAATCAATGATGATTATCATGAAATGATTAAATTTCGATTAGGTTAAAGCATTAAAACTTATTTTAATACGAATCAGTATACCAACAAACTGCCCTTGAAATCACAATAGGAGCATAAGCCTTCTTACTTTGCTTACTTTTTTTTTCACCCTGTGAAAAAAAAAAACATTTATATAATAACTACTAATAAATTCATTATATTTGCCTTTACACGCATAATATTGTGTTTTCTAACATATTATACACGTTTTCTCGATCAAGTTATCACAAAACGAAGCCGAAAAAAATACGCACATACGTACTTGGAATGACGAGAAAAGTTCAGCCCGAATTCCCCTGATACGGAAAGAGAAACAACTACAGAATAATATATTATACTTAGCTCGTAACAAAAACATCCGGTTGGCGGACGAGCCCAAAAACAGTTGGCAACTGTGTAGACATAGAAACAAGTATTGATCTGCATACGTAATTAAAAACAACATGTGTGTTGTGCTGTACGACTCGAAGTGCTTTGGTGTGGCTGATATTTTCGCACGCCAGTAAATTCTTGGGTCGACGGATTTCGAGGTGTGGGTTGGAATCCATGTATATAGCAATAGGAATTTCATTGTGACTATAATATAGAAGGGTAACGATATGTTAAATCCTAGGTTAGGTTAGCGATATATTTTGAAATGGTAGTTTTGAGTCTAGATTGTGTACGGCTATTCAATAGTAGGATGTAAATGTAAATGGTGAAACGTGAGAATATACTACATTCCTCTGCCTGTCTCTTCGTGGATTACAGGCATCTGGTTATCTATTATGTATTTTATTAATGAGAATAAGAAGAAGATGATGATAATGGACGATGAGAGATTCAGAAGTCTCGGAAACCGGCGTGCTTGTGTAAAAAGAGTTATGAATGCGCGGCAGGTTTGTGACGATAGAGATATTTGGCACTTAATGGTCTCAACCTACTCCGTAAGGGTCCAGGCGTAAAGTTATGTATGTAATAAGAAAATTTACAGTTATGGTCTGCCAAACGAACAAAATGATTACTGTTGGGTAAGTATTGTTCACTATCAGTTATTTTGGAAACAGCATAAGCCAAAATAACAATCCATATTCATATAACTCATTACGAGCACCGCTTCGTTTTATCTACAATTGTACACAAATCACATTACCTAACGTGTTATACGTTAATGTGACATTTAGTAGATATTATAATATGCCAACCGGGAAATGGACCAGGTATATTGCTATATGATCATTTAATTATTATGCCAAAAATATGATGTTGTAGCACTCATTAGGAAAGGCGTGTGTAATATGAAAATAATTGTTATTAGAACTCTGTAGTACAGACAGACAACTAGACGAATACCGCCTATTTGAGACGAGATGTCTAACGCCTCGAGGGCAGTCCTCGACACGCGTAACCGCCCACTAATATCGCAGC
>DWEI01005559.1:0-10729 GCA_018245875.1 Mysoria ambigua | reverse complement strand
GAAAATTTTGTAGTGTTCGACCCGGGAATCGAACCCGGGACCTACCGATCGGCAGTCGCACCTGCAACCAACACGACTAACGAGGCAGTCAAGAAGTCAAGTCTGTCTGTTACCTTTTAAAAAGATCTGTAAAAAGAAGAACTAGAAATCTGAGAACTAGAGATCAGAGAACTAGAGATCTGAGAACTAGAGATCTGAGAACTAGGGATCTGAGAACGGCGAACATCAGAGTGGAAATAATACCCATAGTATTATTTTCACTCTGATTAAAGACAGAGATACGATAGCTTATAATACATTTCTGGAACAACTGAAAAAAGTGAAATAAGATTTAAAATGGACACTGGTAATTGATCAAACAGGCCAAATACTGGCCAGTGGAAGAGTTAGGAGTCGCCGAAACCAGCGTGCATGTATGAAGAGAGTGATCAATGTAGAACATTCTTGGCAGGTACAGGTAAGGATACAAATATTTTGTACTCAGTGCTCACTGAATATCACTTGAGGAATTTGTCGTGAAGAACTACGTATTGTATATACGTAGGGCTGAAGTAGCGAGCGGAAATTTTAAATATATTGACATGAATTGGTTAAAAATGAAATATTTTTTGCTTTTGAATTTAAATTCGAAAAAAATATTGTGAAAGGCAAAAGTAAAAAACTGTTCTGGAATCAACTTTATGCAACATATTTTTGTTCTAGAGCCCTCGGCAAATCGTCAACAGTCCAATTTCATTTCTACTCATATATAACAAAGGTACATTTAAATATCCGTCTAAACCCTTTCCGCTTTGCCCTACTCGATCCCTTTTTCCGAATAACAAGAAACGAACATTTGATATTAATAGATACAAATTTTTGTGCCCAAAGACGTATATTGTGATAAGTGTCGCATTACAAAACGTCGCTACTGCCATGGTCTTTTACAAGAAATTAACCTTTAAAGTATTTAGGTTTCGGGACAAAATTGCGTATAGCTACCCAATTTGATACGCACTTACACTTTTTAAAACTTTCCATCGTATATTCTCAAGGAACCACTTAGTAATATATGTTATTCACAAAGCTTGTATTAGTGAGGTGAACGGTTTATCGACAAATTGGGCCACATTGAGTCAAGCATTAGATGTACTTTGTTTTTAAAATATTTTCTAACATATAAATACAATTTTTATAAATAGCTTGTTATTTTAATTGTTACTGATTGCCTGATCTGAACATTTTGGTTTTCTTTAATCAGGACGAATATTTGTCTGATGTACCTGATTGTCTGGTGATGTTATCTAAACGCATTTAGATATTTCTGTATCCGTAGATATATATCATGCATGTTTGGTCGGAGTTAGATTGTAATTCCCTAATCTGTGATGGGATAAAGGTTGTCATTAGAGGCGACTGAGCCTGTCACTGGCAGATCGCGGTATGATGCAGCTAGCCTATGCACAGCTTCGATAAGAGCCTTTGCCGCCTAGAGGCAGCAGTGTAGATCCAAGTTAAAAAAAATTGTCAATGAACAGGTTGAATTGAAAATGTCAGGATAAAAATCAGTTAGCTAATACGCTTAACTATATAAATCGCTTAACTAATAACTATATAAATCTTCTGAGGTATCAAAATTTTGTAGTAAAACTTAATTTATATATTACTTAGAAGGGAAATGTGGTTCCTGGGGCACATCCTGTATATGAACAGTCTCAATACCAATACATTATTATAAGTGATCCACATAGGCCTATCGGCATGTTTATTTTGCTGGATAATCACACTTTTGTATATTTTATTACTTTTATTTACATTGCAAATACAAATAAGACTGTGGGTTTTGGTTTAATGGTTCGTGTACTTCGGTAATACGACGGAATCATTAGTTCGGGTAAGATATTTGTGTAAAGAATTTGATATTGTGTCACCCATTGTTCCGTGAAAAATTTTTATACAGATATACTTATAAATCCCTGATTTGATTATAAGCTGTTTTATTATAGTATATGATTATAGTATATTATCAAATATGATTTATGAGGTGTTTTAATATACTAATGGTTAAATTAAATACTATTTGATTTTCTTATACGACGATAAAATCTTAGTACATTAAATAATTGGAGAATAAATAAAATAGCTTGCAGATTGGCTGGACGTAGGCGGCAGTAATTCTAAGAGATTTGGAAACCATGATTTATATATTCCTCAGTTGATATAATTGTCCGGGCGATAGTGGCTTTCTGGGTAGACCACCCATGCATCAGTTTTTATCGATACAATAATTCATCGATACAAGCCCAACATTAAATAAGCTATCGTTCGCACAAAACTTTACAACTCCATAAAAACGGTGAAGGATAAAATTTGTAATTCACGGCGCGTCTACCAGATGAATTTTTAATTATTTATCCTTGGCACTAAAGTTTTGCGTTCCATTTGGCTCGTGTTAAGCTGCAAGCGATACGAAATTTGATATATCCATTTTCCCTTAATTTCCATGTTAAAGAAGAATCAAATGTACTCGTCACCTTGGGAAACGTCATTGCAATGAAATCTGTTCATTTTTGAGTATGGTTGGTTATAAAGTGCCTTAATAGCATTGAAACCAAGGGTTTTTGACATACATACTGGTGTAATGGACACTTTTACCCGATCATTATCATACACGGACTTAGATAAAAACGGATAGATAAAATCTCTGTAATATATTTGCTTTTTAATCAATTCTCTAACTTCTTTTTCTACAATAACTTTCTATAATAACAACACAATAATCAACATCCATAAAATGTTAATTGGTAGAATTGATAGTCTGAAATATGTTAGCATTAAACAAATATGCGCTATTGATTGTGGAATGTATATATGGAGGCAGACGATTCCCTTTCTGAGCACAAAATAAAAAGCTCTTAAGTATAGCAATCCTTTTTATGGCCTTTCAAACGTTCTAGAACAATTCATGGTCAGGCATTTACAGATAGCAGCGAGAGAACAGTTCACACAAACAGCCATCCACATAGCCTGGCTTCGGACGGCAGTCCTTGTCCAATTTACAATGGGCTGTACCTTTGTTAAATTATCCGACTACAGATTAAAATTAGGGTTAGTTAGGTTTGGGAGGTTGTATCATAAATTTCTCCGGGTGATTCGCCCTAATTCATTCCCGTTAGCCTTTGTTAGAACGGTGTAAATTCCGGTAATTATATCTCATAGCGTTTCCAACGTTGCGTTACAAAGCGTTTATTATTTAAATCGCAATTAGCGTCGCAATTTTTATTTCTTTGATATTTCGCAAGGTTCTTTTTTACTCGGACATTACGCGATTAAATGTAGAGTTTCAGAATTAATGAGCGAATAATTCTTTTACTCTTTGTAGCTGTTATACCTAGATGTTCATTATGATACCAATATACACCTGTGATATTATTTATAAAGTCTGTATTTCGAAATCTTTTATAGATACGTTTTTTCATCGGATTTATTCATCGTAATACGAAATCTACGCACTTTGGAATTAAGTGGCTGTGTGTGTATCGCTTTGCAGTGGCAATATCAATAGTGCCTCAGCGACCGCTTTCCAGAATTTTAAATTTAAATCGACCTTCTTTAATACTATATACAATTCTTTAATACTTGAAATACTGAATTTCATAGCTACTGGAAACGAAAAATCAACTGACGCTGGAAACATTTCCGCTGTCACCACAACATAGGACTGTCAGCTGTACCAGTTGCCGGGACGTGTCATAAGTTAAAACAACAATCGCTGTGACATGATACGTTTATTGCAATATATTGCACTCAAAAGTTATTATGCCTCAAAGTTGCTACATCGTCGTACTGCTGCATAACAAAACATTATAATTGTAATATCGTACCTGTAATCCCCGAAGGGGTATGCAGAAGACTTTGATATACATTTTACCTGTTACATTTACGTCGCGCTAAGGAATAGAGAGAGAGCATATTGTCAGTAACGGACACAATTAAGAGCCAGTATTAATTTCAAGTTAGATTTTTTTTTCTTTTTTTTTACGTCAGGACAATGCATTTAGTTATACCAGCGAGTTCGGGGGAGCTCGATGGGTATGTGGAACAACTGGGCAGATCCAGACTACCCACTAAAAACCTGACGGTGTGCCACTCTGGCATCACGGGTGGGCCTCGAGAACTGTACTTTGGCACGACTTTCGCGACCCACCCTGCATGACCCAACATTGTTGGGTATTGTTGGAATGATCCAACAGTACCCAATCTGAGGATGAAATTCGTAATATTTATAGTCACCTCACCTGTAATATTTACAGTCATTAGAACGAGACAAATAAAGTAATAATTTGTTGTATGTGTTGTAGGTTTTGCAATAAATTGGTTTAAATGTTTAATGAATGGATATTACGTAAAAAACGTAACTGTACGCCTATAATTTCCGAAGAGGTAGGTAAGGAATTTGAGAATGTGAGGAAAGTGTGCCTATTGATATACATCGGGCACATATCCAAACTCCTAACCACTACTAAACTAAATTAGAAAAAATTGTAATGCTCGACCCGGGAATCGAACCCGGGACTTCCTGATTGACAGTCGCATTTGCAATCAACACGACCAACGAGATCTTTAAACATTAGAGGCAGATAAATATTAGATTTTTTAAACCACTTTAACGGCATTAAAATACACACGCCTTTGAAGGAATCGTGACTGTCATACTCGTCACCTTTGTGGAAGATAGATGTGCATAATTGAATTCCGCATATTTTAAACGTACCAATAACATTTTCATGAAATATTTTAAATGCTTTAATTGCATATCAATTAGACTTATCTATACCATAGTGTGTGTCTTATGAGAGAGGCCATGTTTCCACGTGTTACTTTAAGTTCTCTTATCATAAACCTACAGTAACACAATTATGATTAAATAAATAAATACTTGTTTAAATAATAAATAAAATTGCATATAAATAAATCGTACTCCAGTATTTAGGTCTCGCGATCTGGCGGCAACATATATGTAATTCCATATTGTGAAGGAGAAATATGTTATATTTTACATTTCCTATATTTGATCAGACCGTCGATTATAAACATTTTAATTGAATTCACTATTTCACATAATTAAATCACAATAGCTCAAACCGATCACACACACAACAAAAGCATTAGTCACACACAGGCCAAAACGCATCGTTCGCCTGTCCCTCAATTAGTTGTCGCCGCAAATTATCACAACCATTGATAAATTGGTCACAGACGCGGCAATTCATGGAGACGAAAAGTGGTCAACAATATAATTATAAGAGTATTGTATATTTTTTAATAATGTTACATAACTCCGGTATAATAACAATAAAATAGCGTTATTTCCGACATGCCATTAGGGTTTCGAACTTTATCGCCGTATTAAGTGAGGGCTGTCGACTGTGCCGGTTACAGGGATGTGTCATAAATTGTTACATTGAATGGAGCGTGACTGGCAGTTTTTTTATATTAGAAAAATATCCAATGATGGTGTCGACTATACGAATTATAGCATAGGAAAACTTGTATTAATCCACTTATCGCTGTATTATATTAAAATTAACTGAGGATATAACAAGTATATAACGAGTACTAAATATTAACGCACAATACCCTAATATTATATATGTATGAATATTTATGACAAGCCTTTGTTATTCGCTAATTTAGATAAATCGATCTACTCCGCATCAAGACGGCTTTATCGACTATAGTGTTATGTCACAACACGCGACGCTAATGGTTTCTTGTGACATAGCGTTTCATCCTTTTGTGTCAAATTTGAAGCATCTCTTAATTATTACATAATTCACAAGTCATCACGTCTCCGTGACGACTCGTGTACTAAGTAATAATAAGTAATAAGTTTAATTTATTTCTCGTATGATATTTATATTTTTGGTGTGTTATACATATATGCTCTTTTCGGTGTCGACACAAATTTTGCTACACAGTATTAACACACATACATTCTTACACAGTACATTTATACCATTGAAATTAACATATACTAATATATTAAATGTTAAATTATATTAAATTATCCAGTTGCCGTTATTAATACGAGTACATTATTTCTTAAATATTTTTGCCTTTCAGATAATAGTCATATTTATTGGATTTTAAGTGTTCATCACGAAATTATTAGCTGTTGCCTATGTGATTTTTATGTTAATTTTGATATTTCGAATTGTTTCATACATGTACGGTTACATTAAAAATTCCTTTGTTGATTATACTCGGCTCCCTTAATTTAATGAAGATAAGAAACGCAGTTACAACATGATTTTAATAAAGTATGTAATTTATTAACCTGTAACTTACAGAATCTGAAATTCGATAGACAAAGCGTACAGTGAACACAAAAGGTGTAGCATTGATAATTATACAAAACACAGGTACACACGGTTACCGTAAAGTGACATGGAACACACGGCTGGCACGTGACGACGCGTGTTCAGTGACACAATCGATCACATCGCGCAATAAAAACAAAATATTCATACAGCCGCCACGCGCGTGCAGTGGCATCCGATGGCATCTATAAGAAGCTTATGACGCCGTAATAAAACTACATCAATGTTACAACGAGCATATCGGCTGTATTTTTGAACTGTAACGGTTATTAGGAATTGACGTTATTCTGCCTGCCTGCGAAATGCCTTTGTGGCTTTCTTCCAGTCTCGTCAAAAACAGTTCCATTCGTCCTTTCCTGCAGTACCAGTAGCTCGTGTGATTTTTAGTAAAAGGTTTTATACCGAACTAATGTATGGTATAGAGTAGTTGAATAGAATTGAGAATAGAAATGTGGTACTTGCTGCTGTTTGCCTAATTTCGGGCATCGCCGGGCATCGCCGGGCATTGCAGCGAGCAAAAATAATAACAATAAGAAATTAAATTAAATGCTCAATGTTATTTAAGAACATTGAAGTGTTGGAGGCCGTGTTCTGAATCTATTCGCATATTGTAGCGTTAACGATGAAATTCTACTGATTAAATTAATTATGCATTTACTTAGGGTAAAATTGTTTCGAAGCGTATTGATTTTGTTTTAACAACTCAACAAAAGCTATTTACATAACAAACGGGGCGTACGAAAAAAAACCCGGCCAAGTTCTGTAAGGACAAAGTGTTTTTTAATGCTATTTGTTGCTTAGATTAAAAGCAAATTTTCCGGTCGGTAAGTAAGCGTTAATTACATTCCTTAGAACTTTACGTTATTATTTTTTAGTTTGCAAAGTTAATTTCTTATGAGATACTGTGATTTTCATATTTTATTTTTTATTTATTTACACATACAAAACCAATACAAACATACAAAACCAAGCGTAGAAAATTCCAGACCCAGCACTAATTAACTCATTACCATCTTGGTATCAAGCGTGAGTGCCGATCGAGAGGTCCTGGATTCTAAGTCCGGGTCGGGGCGCTCTTGGATTTTCATAAGTTCGATTTTCTACTAGTGACTCGCAGTTCGGGTATGTGTCTGGTGCAAAGTAACAGATTCACCAACTTTTTCTTAGTATGCGTAACCGAAAATGGTGAAACATGAGTGTGTACCACACTTTTCTGATTGGCTCTTCGCGAATTACGGGCGTGATGTTGCGTACAGCAATCAAAATTACAGATCGGCCCATTTATACTCATTTCAATTTATATTATTAATTTTAAAAAAGAGTACGCTGAATGTCAAATATCTCAATCCTAATAGATTTATCGATCTTCTTCATCGTTAATTATTCTCTAATGACACGAGTACGCTGTATCAGAGAAAACTTTCTTCAATCGACCACTGATAGAGCGAAATAAGGGGTGAAATATTTCATGGTAATTAATTAAGGTTCCGTGCGAACGAAATCACGTGTAACATAACGACTCATTCAACATAAAGGTTCCGTGACTGCCTCTACAAACGGTTAGACAAAAGGGCTTAAGGCTCATTTTAATATATTCTTTAGTTTTGAGTATATCCAAAATCCTTCTCGGTTGAAGTATTTTATATGTAAATTGATAAACTTGTAAGCGACGTAATATAAATTATTAGTTGAATTTCTATAGAAATTCATAGTTTTGTAATCTTTGAAAATTATTATAGTAAATAATTTAATAAAGTTAATAATTCTAAAAGTATACTTCTGTATATCGTTACTTTGCGATATTGTTTAAACGCAGTCTGTTATGAGATTATCTTTGACAGTGCCTAAACTATGAATGTTTTACTCCATTAACTTGATTTATTAATTACGCATACAATGAAATAAAGTTAAGGCTTTCTGCGCTCCTTCATATAAAATGTATCGATGGCAAATTTCATGCCCCTTTGTGCTCGCATATTCGAAAAGCGGCACAAAGAATTCTCATCGCATATTAATATATAGATTAAATATTGTCGTGCCCGTGGAAAGCGTCGGTTAGCGTTGGCAGGCCCCGGAAATGTGCATACGAATTGTCAATTAACCGTTAATACGCAGCTGGTCGCGGCTAAATGATCGAGCAAATTTGATATGGACTGTGTACTGTTAGCGACACGAGCGACGGTGTGACAGTCGTGCGTCCGATTTAAATTATTTATTCGGCTTTTATGCCACACGACTGATTGAGTTCTTGTTGCCACTTCGTTATCAGATTAAAATGCGTTTTGTTGGTGTTTTGTTAATGGAAATAAAATTTGACCCGTTAAGTCTGAGGTTGTGGATTCGATTTCCATCGAGATTGAATGTGAGTAAATATTAGTACTTATTGTGTTGTTATTTTCAAGGACGCATTGAAACGTTTTTAACTTTACCGGACAGTTGTCTGGTGATAATAGCACGGACTTTGTCTTTATTGAAATCAGGTGGTCGTGTATTGAGGTAGTCCTGTATAATAATATGTTCCAGTTGTATAATTTGCAATGACACTTTTACGTAACATCACGCCCGTTATTCCCGAAGACGTAGGCGGATGAGTAAAGTACACTACCATGTGTAATCAATTACATTTGCGAGTACGTCTCACCATTAAATAGATGCTAAGCCTATTGCCATTAACCGGGCACAAATACAGACTCCGTGCCACTACTGGAAAATCTAAATTAAACAAAACCTTAAGGGCACAAATTTTTTTTTGATCTAGATTCAACCCAGGACTCCTGGTTGATTCAACTCCTGATTGGCAGGCGCACTTGGAACCAACACGACCGATGAGGCAGTCAATGATACTTTTATTCTGTAATAAGCTATAATAAGCTAATAAATAGAAATTAAAATGCATAATCAAATGCCTTACTAAATTAGATAGGCGATAAGTCTGTTTTGGACGTAGTCTATACGTATGATATGCTAGTTGAAGATCGCAGGGAATTACTTTTTCAACGACTTAGGCTGCTGTCCGTCGAAGGTCTGGGCAATTAGGCATGCCGCGGACAACCTCTCAAGACACCTCGGTAACCCGGCGTGCGGTCGGGGAATATAATATTTTAGTCCTTGACGTGGATACAATACGAATTGAAATTACATAAACATACATACATACATACATAAGTACATCGAGACAGGAAACAATAGTGATACTCGTCACTTTAGGTGTGATGGGAAGGACAATATTTTTGCTAAGTAGGTGATAATCGAAGTTTAACCACCGATTAGAGGTAACGTTCACTCACCACAGCGGAAACGGAAATTCGAATTGACTTTCCGTTTGAATCAATGAAAAATTTATTCGCCAAACAGCCGGTAGCCTTGATTCCTTGAGGCGAATTGTCGGTGCCCGCGCCGGTTTCAGTCAGATTTGAATTTGAATTTCCGAACACCGTCCCCGCTTCGTCTATTTAATTACAATTGCAAAAAAGTAACTTTCTCAACAACGCCGGGGACAAAAAATGGCCACGACGAGAATATAATAAGAGCTTTATTTAAGATTAGGCGCTTGTGTTTAACGTACTTTTAAAGTTCGCCCCGAAGAGACACGGTGTACGGCGTGTTTGAGCGAACTTGCCAAGAGTTTTTTCATGCGCAACATATTAATTGAACAGTCGGTGAGGAGATTTTCCGCCTTACGGTTTTAAGAATAGAGTTTAATTTATGTTATCTAAAATTATTTCTATTCCCATTTCACGTTTCTCTGTACGTTTCACCTTATGGCATGTTTCTAAACAATTCATATCTGACTGTGTTCTGTGCGCACAAGTACAAATAATACTGTTTTATTTTTAATTTGATCATTAATTGAGCGCAGTTTCTTTTCGCCCTGTATAATGCATAATATGTCGTCCGTTTCCTGTATCAGCAAAAGCGCATTAAATGATAAAAAAAAAACGTATTCGCGACCTCAATGTATTCGGCTTCATTAAAGTTTCACAAATCATAATGAGGTCAGCGGATTTTAGACGCACACGTTGTGGTACACCTTTGGAGAGTTTTTGCCCAAAAGTGGAACGTTAGAATTGGAATTAGAGTGGAGTTTAGATTTTTTTCAGAGTTTCATTTGATTTGGAATATTGTAAAAGAAGGAAATATGTTAGCACATATAATAAACAGTTTCGACGAAGCAGTATAATTATCCACTCGATTACCATAAGACCAGTTTAGTGTAGGGTTTGCAAAATATTTTTTGAAAATATTATCATTAATTGAATAATCCCAGGCGCGCACCTCTTTAAAATGCGCGTTTTAAGTTTAAATATCACTTGTTATTATGGTGAAGGAAAACATCGTGAGGAAACCTGCACACCTTGAGTTCAGAA
>DWEI01005558.1:0-10729 GCA_018245875.1 Mysoria ambigua | reverse complement strand
GTAATACATAGTGCGGTGTAATATGGCCGGGAAGGTATCGCACCTGCCGGCCGGCGGGCGGCGTGGCAACAGCGCGAGGCGCGTCGGCGCTCGGAGGCGGCGGACCGGTCCGCCCATTGTGCGCGCTCGGCGTGTTGCGACGCCGTCGCCTTGGTCGCACCCGAGAGCCGACGACGCACGCGCCAAGCGCACCTACCGCGGCACGACGGCCCGGTGTCGCCTTGCAAGAACAATGGCGACGCGCGGCCGATTGTGACCAGGAGATTCGTTGTGTCCAGTCTATTATTAAATGTGTGTGACACACTTTTGATGTTACACGTACAAGGCGACGTGGGCGATCGTAACGCGGTTTGATTTTGGCGTTTGATAGCATGTAAAGTGTCCGCCAATCTGCACTTGGCCGCGTGACGGACCGTGGCCTTAAACCTTTGCTTCTCATTCTGAGAAGAGACCCGCGTGTCGGCCAGTTAATCGATGAAGGGGTTGACGATGAACATTGTCTTATTGTAGAACTCTAAATCATTTCCCCAATCAAGCAAAATGTAGTTTATTCCACCATAGAGCTTTGACTCCAATGTGGGTTAATGAAGATATATAATAGCGGATGACCGTTTTTGGGGAATTTTTTAACCAATACTGAAGGGTCTCAATAAGGTTTGTTGTCTGTCGACTGTATTAGTCGCCAATGATGTTTTAATGTGCTTTACGAAGTACAAAACAGCTTGCGAAAGTTCGGTTTTTAGTCTAGCATTCCCGATTCTTTAGCCGATTTCTTAGTAACACTACTACTGATAGTATCAGGAACCACTAGCCTCGCAACAAAGAAAATGTTGGTATTAATTAAGTTTATTTGTTATATAATCACACCATATCCCTTAACAGAGAACACTGAGTGTCGAATATTGATCTTACTTAACAAACCTATCGTGCTCCTTGTACATTCATGACTCAGAGTCTTCGTAAACATACGCCAGTTTCGCATCCAGAATTCTAACACCCCCGTCAGTCAGCGTCTGACCCATTTGGTATAAATAGATTAATATCGGTCTCCTTTGGTACCTGCGTTTTTTAACATATGCATTGCTTTTTGTACGAAATATTTCTTATATGTAACTCCGACTCCACGCAATCGACGTCTCCACTGTACAAGACCGATTGTTATTTCGCAAACGAAAAGTAAATCAATCTGGCCGCGAAAGCGTATCGTGTGACAGGCGGCGCGCGCGCTCGCGGCTCGCGTGCGGGGAGCCCAACTAACTTCGCCGAATTCCGCTGATCCAATTGTCTGCCCGCAGCCTTGGGGGGCCGTCTAAGCTGGACGATTAAGGCTCTGTTTCGTATTGGGACAGCCGATTACGCGTGTGTCGTTATAGAGTGGACGGTGCTCAGTGGACTATTCCCAATTCAATGTTGGATTATAACGCAGGCTTAGTACGGAATGTGAGAAATCGAATTTGTGTTCGTACAATCGTCTGGCGGTCGAAGTCCACGGGGTAGTTTGATTGTTCATTCCGTCCTTCAATATCTGCACTAGTTTTTCTGTACAATTTTACTATAAAGCGTATTGAATCCGATGTCAGCAGTAGATGTATCTGGGTTTTATGTGTTTTTATAAATATTGGATGCCTTATTAGATTTTAGGATTGCAATCAACTGTTCAGCGGCTAGATCAAATGTGCCTACATCTGTGACACAAATCTAATTCTGCAATATTCATATAAATTAGTCTCCCAGCTTACACACTGTCTTGTATATCATCGCTAACTGCATTCTGACGCTTGTTCGTAGTGCCCTCTGGAGCATAGACAATACTAGTGCTAGTTCGTGAAAATTTTCCACCAACGATCTCGCTTTAACAGATAGTTATTCTAACGCGACACGATGAGGAATGTTCCGTTGTCATCTGTATTTTATGTTTTTTTCGTTATATAAGTAATATTCGATGATCGGTTTATCATATTGTGCATTATTTAAAAACAATTGGATATTTCCATTTAAACATCATGATTATGTTTATAAACACTGTTTGCCGTTCCTCTATTCTTCGTTCAAAATGAAGACAGTTGTAAACTTATTAATTAATGCTAAGTGACAATTAAGCCAATACCCTGTCAACTAATTAATAAACATTTAAGGTAAAATCATATAAATTTCTTAATGATTGTTTTGCGTTTTGTTTAGTTTGGTCAATCGTCGAAAAGTAAGAAAGTAATTTGGTTTTTTCAATGTATCGTGTAGTACTAACTCTGCGAACATACAGTGCGGCAACTAAAGGTTCATTTATTATTAAGTTAAAATACATATAGGTGTAACGGTTAAGTTAAGTTAAAATACATATAGAGTAACAAAATACGTAACTTCACGCCTGTAATCCCCGAGGAGGTAGGCAGAGGAATGCAGAACACTCTCACGTTTCACCGGTTACGTTTACGTCCCACTATGTAATAGGTGGTGAGCCCATTGCCATGCATCGGGAACATATCCAGACTCCGAACCACTACCTGAATTCTAATTAGATTTTCTAACGGAATATTTTCTAATTATAAAATTTTGTAGCGTTCGACCCGGGAATCGAACCCGGGACCACCCGATCGGCAGTCGCACTTGCAACTTTTTCACCGCCTTCTCTGCCTTAAGATTGTACTGTACTTCTCTGCCTACCTCTTCAGGGATTGATGATGTTACTTTATAAGAATATTACAGTAGTTCAAGGGAAATATTAATATAATAAGAACAAAAATGTACAAGTTACAGCAAAACTAATAAATAAGTTAAATGTATAAAACTATTTCTTTCGTCATCATGCATTACGTTTTATAGGTCTTACAGTTATGGATTACGTAAGTTAATTGAAATATTTGTATTCGTGCAAGTGAACTTAATATATTGACTAGATCAATACACGTGTACATTACATTCAAAAAGCAAATTAATGAACGAAAAATACTCACGGTTGAAACGAATCATCATGTTGAATAACTGCCTCCGCTAAACGCCTAGTGTTTTTGTAAATCACACGAAACTCGTATAAACTCGGCTTATTGTCATTTGGCTTCAATATTTAAGCGACCGTTAACCGACCCACGGGTCACGATAATGTTAATATTTAATGCAACGTAATGAACCGATAAATAATTAATGCATTTAATGTTATGCGCTCACAATTGAAGAATTGATAATGATTATAAACGTGTGTTACAATTTTCTTAATCGAAAACTATGTACTCGGCCGCTCTTTAAGCACTCGATTTTAACATTCACGTTGTTATATTTATAATGTTTTTATTTGATAATGTTTCGCATTTTCCAACACTGTCAACACGTAATCTGTAACAAAAGAGTTTTATTTCGTTAACAAAACATTTTATAGGCGAACAAAATGCTCTAGTTCTATGACACATATAGTCTTATTTTACATATAGTCCTGTTATACTTATTAGAGATGTAACGAATATTCGCATTCGTATTCGCAGTCGTGAATATTCGCATATTTTTACATATTCACATACGCATTCGCAAATTTTTTGCGTATGTTTTGCTCATATAAATATCAGAAGAAAAAAATGTTAAAATTAATATCCATTTATATCTTATGTTTTATGATACACAACAAACAGGAAATACCTAGTGATCACGTTATCAATTCTCAATTTATCATTTGGTGTAATCTATTTATTTACTTAACTGTGAGCAATAAAGCTTAACAATTAAATTTTCATTAGAACATTAACACAAAAAATATATAAGGCAATGAAAACAAACGAAAACAAATTTTTCTATAAAATTTTCTATCAAAAACTAATGTTCAAAAAGTTACATTCGTTACATCTCTAGTACATAAGTCTTATTATACATATGGTCATATTATAGATATATATAATTCCATTATATTATCCTATTATATAGTCATATTATTTACTCGCTTTCTATAGTATATTAATAATTATTATTTATTTATGATTTATTTTAAGTAAATAATGATTATGTTCAATAAATAATAATAAATAAATAAATAACATCTACGTTAAATAAATAATAGTTGTGTTGGCAAATGTTTTTTGTTTCTTTCTTTCTATTAGAGAACTGACGCGTGCGTCGTATTGCACCTCGCAGGCTGGATTGACGGCCGGTGGATGAAGGTCCGACCGGCACAGGCTCCCAAGATCCCCGGCTCCTTGGGACGTTTTACAACCAGATCGGTGTCAAATGACCCCACCCCTCTGCCTACGCCTTCGGGAAGTACGGGTTGATATGTTACATTCATCGTCAGCCTCTTGAGGTCCACTGCTGGTCATAGGCCTCCCCTAATCGGCGCCACTCCGTCCGGTCCTGGGCCTTCCGAATCCAGCAGCTTCCCGCTGTCTTCTTCAGGTCGTCGGACCACTTGGTAGGAGGGCGACCTATGCTCCTCTTATATATATGTTACATTAGTGTCCTATAAATATGATAGCTTGTTTCCGCGTGTTCGTTATCTCTTTACGTATATTTGTATTTGTGAATGATTTAATAATGTACGAGTAGGTTTTACAAGTGGGGCGCAGAAGATAAGCCCCGGATGATTAATGGAACGTCTCGTGTGTGGCGACAAATGCCTTTAATGGACCGTTTATGAACATATTTCAAACTAAAGCTGCGATAATATAAAGATACTACGATAATATACGAAATAAACATATTTCAAACTAGCTTTTTATACTTTTGTATTTAAAAAAATCGTAAAGAAACATTTTTTACAAAAATAAATTTTAACTGTCCGTAATGACATAATAATTATATAAGCAGTTTTCAGTCCCAACACTGGGCACGGCGTCCCGTGTAACGAGCCCGTGAGCCTTCGTGATTGCATCTCGTTTTGTGGTCCATCTCACACGATGGAAGCAAGCTCGTTGAGGTTCAAACGTACATCGAGACAAAAACAGATCCGGTCAACGCACAACATGCGACCGGTTACTGGTATATTGAGTTCGCTGACAGGATGGAAAATTTTTGAATTCCCGCTAGTTCGATCTGACGCAGTTTATATCGGAACTTTTATGGGTTGCCAATCCAACTGATGGTGAAAGATATATTTTGTTGTATTTCAATTATTTTATACAGCGTTTTGTGAGTGTCCTCCGCGTCCTCGCTGCGATTAGCGGAAGATCATAATGGTTCGGAAAAGTGAAATTACTCCGAAACAAGTCGGACATATTCCAAATATGCATACACGGGTTAACCCATCACGTAATTGATACATTTCAATTATATCCTTTGTCCTAATCTCATCGCTAACATTATTTTGTGGTCCAAAGCTGGGCTTAGGTCTCCGCTAAAAAGTTATATCTGTAATTCCACCCTCTTGCATCACCTTCGCTACCGCCCAAATCAGGAACTTGACTTAACATAATAATAAATAAGAAATTTTTAGCGTTTCTCTAAAATTTACTCCGTCTAGAATTTTTTTTTTATGTGCATAAAGAAATCTGTGCCCGATGCATGGCAATAGGCTCACCGCCTATTCCATAGTGGGACGTAAACGTAACCGGTGAATCGTGGGAATGGTCTGCATTCCTCTGCCTACCTCTTCGGGTATTACAGGCGTGAAGTTACGTTTATTGAAGAAATCATACAACCTTACGACTTACGTCATATATAATTACGTTAATGGATGATTCTTCTATAAAATATCGTCTTATTACCATTTAATTATGGTGACACAATAATCTATAATGATCAATAGATTTGCTTCGCCCTGTAGAACACGCCGCTTTGACGTCACCACGCAGATATCAGTTAGTGTGCACTCACATTCGTCACGAGATCACATTGCGTTTTAAAGAGCTTACATTTGTAATGACTCACATTGGAAAAATTTGCACGATCTCAACGTATAAAATTTTAAAAAAAATACCGAACGGCCTTACTACATATGTAGAATATTTTAAAAATTGCCAAGCATTAACATTACTACATTAAATATTTTAAAAATTTGAAATATTTTTTTACTATGTATAACATTTTGAAAACTCCACACGATCTCGCATCAGCATTAAAAATTTGATATATCATTGCTAGTAGTAGTATCTTATATATTTTGGTGACTTCTTTTTGATGTACAGTGTTCTAAGGAATCATTTTTTTTATTATCGCTTTTTGAATTTGAATTAGATATGGGTTCTAAAATACCAGTTAACATTCCATACAGTCTTCTACAGGGCTTAAAAGCGAAATTACGTTACAAAATCAAGACACACTTAGGCGATCACGAAGCTCTGAACTGAGTTGCTTGTTTTCAAACACCATGTAATATATATACATAACTTCAAGCCTGTATTACGCCGAAGAGGTGGACAGAGGAGTGCGAGTGTCCCACGTTTCATCTGTTATGCAATATTTATAAAACTAGATTTTTAATTCTTAGGACCTGTGTTAATTACCGAACTGAGGCTTTATAAGAAAACAACAACATTTCATTTTCATTGAGAGTGTGACCAACAAAATATTAAAAAAAAATCGCACGACGCACACCGTACTTAGTACCACAAGTATAAACGATATAAATACAGACGACGAACAAGATAATTCATAAACATCTGCATTTTAAAACGGTGTAAGTAATTAAATTTAAATAAAAACCTTTAAAATCTAAACGTCGACATAGTTTATTTATTAGACCTGTATGTTTGTGTGTAAGATTTAATAAAACAACAATTTTGCCATAGCGATATTTTTTTTGTTTTAAACTTTGTGTGTTTTTATTTATGTAAAAAGGTAACAGTAAACAAGCACGCAGCAGTCACGAGTGGCCAGTGTCGCCCACGGACAGGTGGAGTTGGTTAGAAACCCAAACCCAAAAACTGTTAGTATCAGTTATTTTAATCTTTTAAAAGGTGTTTATAACGAAATTCTAAATTTTTTCATATTATTAATACTTCATATCGTCACGCCACCCCTTTTGCGGTAGACAGTGACCTACGACTTGCGAAATATCTCTAATCATATAAACCGTCGTCTTTTGTGTCTATTCGTATCCGCCTGCTTCGGTGACATCTATGTCGTCCATCAGCAAATATTTTTCCTATTCCATCAAGATATAAACTTAATATCACGCCTCTAATCGCTGCAGAAGTAAGCGTAGGAGCGCAGTACACTCCCACGTTTCACCAGTACGTTTACCACCCAATACAGGATAGGCGGTGGCCTCACCACGCCCGATGTATGGCAATAGACCTATTGCCATACATCGGGCGTGTATGTTAGCACCCTTGTGACGTCCACTGCTGAATAAGGGCCGCCAATAAGCGATTTTTGTCCATTGTCCCCACGCTGGGCTCCCGGGTTAACAAATGGATGGTTAAGTGTTGGGTTAAGAACTATTATGTTAATAAACAACAAGCAAAGCAAACAGCCGTGGCTTGTAAAAACAATTAAACCTTATAAGTGTCAATGTCATTGAATAATCATATTTTACGTATCAAACCTTCGATTTAATTCGGCTAATGGGCATCGCTAAAAGTTTATGCAAAAATCGCGCACAAGTCTATTTCTGTGTTAACTTTTCAAGGAGACGAAATTATTTTAACAGATCGCCTTGGCCGTATACGATACTAATCAGTTTTGTTATTTATTTTTATTTACTGTTGTATTTTATTCTATCTGTCGCATCAGTTTGCGGCTGGAAGGGAAGGATGACCGCTGATTATGACGTCCTGAGTTTAATTACCTTCTCGGACAAAGTATTATTGTATTTTTTTCTTCCTTATAATTGTCAGCTCGAAGGCCGGACTTGTACCCAGCGTTTCACCTTGTGTTATACTAGGACGTGTAACCAATGAAACTTGGCAGTACTACACTACTCTCCTCTGGCTATCCCTTCGAGGAATACGAGAGAAGTATTATCAGTAAGTACGTAATTATAACTGGCACTTAATGACATCTATTCACGCTGCCAACATAAAGAGTCCGATAACAGCTGACCTTATTTCATAATCTTATTTATTTAACGGTGTTAAATAAACAGTGGTACGTTTTTTGTTACACACATACAGACACGCGCACAATTATAACAGTTGAATGAATTTGCTAAAATTTTAAGTATAATCTTCAAGCTGATATATTTAATTGAAAACGTAACTACACGCCTGTAATCCCCGAAGAGGTGGGCAGAGGTATGCAGAACACTCCTACGTTACACCAGTTACGTTTACGTCCCACTATGTAATAGGTGGTGAGCCTATTGCCAGGCTTCGGGCACATATCCAGACTCCTAACCACTACTAGAAAATCAAAATCAGAAAATTTAAATCTTTAAGATTAAATCTTCTTCACCACACTTTCAGTGATTCATGTTAAAAAGTATTTTTGAACACTCTGTACTCGTATATCGCCCCATATTTAAGTTACCATCATCCATATTTTTGTACGTACATACGTCCTATATTTAGTATTAAATTTACTACACTGTACTAAATTGTATACTAAATATGCTCCATTGCTAACAAACATTGTTTATTAATGTCAAGACAAAAATAATAAACACTTCTGTTATGGAATTCTGTCATTTACATTTTTTTTCTTATTCTATAGTTGATGGTAATAACAACGGAACTTGAAAGTAATATAAATGACAGGCATTAATACTTCAGATTTGTGTTTGTCTAACACATAAATTGAAAAGTATAAGTCCATTTATAAAATTTCATTCACTCTAGTACTATTTTGAGACTATGAATTTGAAATAAAAATTTATAACGAATTTTAACTTTCCATATTTCTCGGCAGACGATAAATTTAAAAGGTCTCAATTCTATATTTAAAAACAAATTAATATTCTCACTCACCTAATATTCTACAGCACTGGTAACTTTATAAAACCAAATAATAAAAATTTCCACAGCTTACAATTATATTCGTAATATACAAATCAACAATATAACTAATTATGCTATTTTTCAAATTGTTTTCTATTTCGCATTATAGATGCGAGCTCACTGAATGAATGTCTCGAATAGAAATGTATTTAAATTATTTACAAAACTACCCTCACTAATAAGAATATTTGTGTATAGGTTAACCTTGTTCAAATTTCAATTTGCGCGAGGACGCGTTGTTTATTTATTTATTTTTGTTCAAATAGTACTGTATTTTGCTACAGAGTTGCATGTTCCTATTTGAAAAATTATATCATATTATTATATATATGTTGCATCTGACAGCGTGGTAGATGTAAGTTAAATTTCAAATTAAAAATTAAATTACAATTTAAACTGGCAACGAGAGTGATTAGAGTTTTAGTATGTCTGTCTAAGACTTCAAAACAGTACAGGAACAATCAAAATTCATATAAGATCCTTACAAAATCCTTATCCTTACATGGGATAGGCAGAGAACAGCGAGTACCATAGGTATATCTTCACCGACTGCCTCGTTGGTCGTGTTGGTTGCAATTGCGACTGCCGTTCGAGAGAGACATCTCGGATTCAAATCCCGGGTAAGACACAATTGGACTTTTCTAGGATTTTCTAGTAGTGCCTCGGAGTCTGGGTATGTGCCCGATGTATGGCAATAGATTCTTAAAGACGCGGGACGTCAACGCAATTGGTTACATGCGGGAGTGTACTACAGTCCCCTGCCTACCTCTTCTGGAACTACAGGCGTAATGTTACGTTTTTTACAGATATGCCGCGCCTGCATTGGACGCCTCCAAGAGCCACGACAACTATCTGGTGTTCGATCGAGGTCGGTGACGTCTGATCTCCCACCTGCGTCCGTCGACATGCGTATTGCTCGTCATCAATCACATCAATCACCATTCACCCGCCCATGTACCAAACACTAATACACCAGTAATAGATAATTATTAGTCAGTAGCTATTTTGTAATATAGTACATTTTATTGGATTAAATTTTATTTTAATTCTAGCCTGTGATTTTTTTTTCTTTTCTATCAGTACGTCATATTTTTGCTTACTGTGTATTGTTTCTTGTTTAATTAAAATCTTTACGTTGAAACAATAGAAATCTTGTTTATTATGACGATTCGAATTCATTTTTTATCCAATACATCTTTTCCTAAGTCTATTATCATAGAGTAAATTGGCACATTCTATTGTTCTTCGTATCATGAGTAGCGTCGTTAAGCTCACTGTCCTGGGAATCCTACCCGGGACCGTTCGATCAGAAATCGTGTTTTGTAAGCACTCGGCTAACGAGGTGGTCACCATAATCACAAATAAAATTTTATTATTAACATTAAAAATCCAATATTAAAATTCCGTCGTTAAATTATTGCTAAATTTTTTTGAATATCTTACATTTTTAATCTCAAAAACACACAAATGGGGAAAGTAAATTCAGAGTGATTTGAATCCAATACAACTATACTGAAAGACAAAACTTTAATCGCTACACTACAATGGCAACATAAAAAATATTTATAAATGACGAAATAAATTCAAGGTAAATTTAATAATCGATAATTAGTTTTAATGGTCGGCAAAATTTTAAATGCACACCTATAATAATTAATAAATAATTGAAATGATACAAACGTATAATGTTTACATACTATATTTTTATATTTAATACGCACCGGATATTATATTATAAAAAAGACAATAGTAAATTAAATTAATAATCAAATACATTTCCATTTATCGTCGGCAAAATAAAAAAATACACTCACGCGAAAAACAGTCCTTCGATGCGCGTATCATGAACCGCCGCATCTGCTATCATGGTCCAAGTGTAT
>DWEI01005557.1:0-10730 GCA_018245875.1 Mysoria ambigua | reverse complement strand
GTGGGTGCGCTCACTGCCGCGTCAGCACCGTCACTGGCTTGTACATGTGCGGCGCCAGCGCGTGGTGCGGCGGCAGCTCGGGGCTGGACGCGCCCGACGTGGGCGGCGAGCGCGCCAGCGCGGGCGGCGACGGCGGCAGCAGCGGCGACGTCTGCGCCAGCATCGCAGACGTCTGCGCGAGCGACGAGCCCTGCAGCAAGGTCTGCCCGAGGAACGGCGCTGAAGGTAACCTCTCGCCGTACAACGCGGGGGAGTAAGGTAGGCTTCCGTAACCCATTTCACCACGGAACGCGGGATGCATTGCACTGGGCGCGACGGGCGGCGTTTTTATCTGCATGGGTGCGTACCGCTGGTACAGTAACTGCGAGTACAGGCCGACGAGCTGGGAGTATGTTGCAGGAGGATACGTGCCAGGTAGCGGAGCGCCCGGGAACAAGGGTCGCTTGAAACAGGCGAGCCGCGAGCGCCCGTTGAGGGCAGACCGGCGACGTAGCTTGCCGGTTGTGCCTCCGATAAACACATCTTCGGCGGACGCATCCAGCATCCAGTAATTCCCTTTGCCGGGATCGTCATAGTGACGCGGCACTTTCACAAAACACTTGTTGAGGCTGAGATTGTGGCGAATAGAGTTCTGCCAGCCTTGTCTGTTCTCTCTGTAGTACGGGAAATTAGTCATGATGTACTCGTAGATACCGTTGAGCGTGAGTCGCTTCTCGGGGCTGTTGCGAATGGCCATCATGATCAAAGCGTTGTAACTGTACGCTGGCTTCTCGTGTTTCTTGTCTTTCTTGTCGTCGTCTTCCTTGGGCTTGGTGCAGTCGACGGGCTCAGTGCCAGTGACGTCTAATTCCGAGTCGCTCAAGTCTGCCTCGGAGGGCGAGGCGATAGACGAAGCCGTCGGCGAGGGCGGCGGCTTTCCGGCCGCGTGATTCATCAAAATAGCATTGATACTAAAATCTCCTTCGAACTTCACCATATTGAACACTTGTGACGGCACTTGTAAAGATCGGGACGCGCTGCGCGTGTGCGCTGACACTGCGAGCGGCGAGTGGACTGGCGGGCGCGGAGGCGGGCGTTACTATTTATACCAGGCGGCGGGGCATCCGCCCCGACAGCTTTACGTTCGCTCGTACACCAATCCCGTTGCAAGCTTTCGATACATAGCCACGCCCTCCGCTCATGCATCCCCGTCACTCAGTGCTTACGGAGCGAGCTTTATTCGTCGCGTTGTTTGAAGTTCCTGAGAGTATTTTAGCAGACGCCTTCCGAAGCCTATTTATCGTATCGTACGTCGTTCATTAGTGCTCGCTGTGCGAACAATTACAACGAGATTGCGGTTCGTGTGTGATTAACAGCGTAATAAAAACATTAAATTTTATTTTATATCGTGCAGTTTAACTTTATAGCCTGCTATATGAAAACAATTGTAGATTGTAAATATTTTATTTTATTAGCAAACATGTTTACCATCAGTTTATAAATTATTAACACCACTGGTGACAAGAACTTATAAAAGAATGTTAAACATTGACACACCGGTAGAGTAGGTTGGTACATACCTATAGGCTTCCATATTTGTTCAAAAATACTTTATTCCCAAACATATTCCCAATATTTGTTTTTTACTTTGTATAATATGTGAACATATAGGTAATTGAGCTCAGTGAAAATGAACCACCACGAAACCTGTGTAAGCAACCGAAGTTACTGATACACCTGGAGACTGGGCTGGAGCACTCCGTGTGCCGGACCAACCGCAGCTAGTTGCACAATTTTTGCCGCCGTATATTTAAAATTCCATGATAGCGGTACTTGTGCATAACTGTGTTAACAAACTTGTAAACTAAAATCTATAACAACAATTATATTTTATAATTTCATACCTCAAATAATATCAATATATAAATGTTATGATTGAGTTCAAATTTTTATAATTAGCTGTATCTACAAGCACCTTTTGGTAAGAAATATTACATCTATATAAATCGATGTTAATCCGATTTTTTTTATCTCATTTATCTTACATAGTATTCGCGTAAAGAGAGCCGCGTACAAGTAAGCAGAAGTAACAAACGAGTCTAGAAATGAAACTATTAGAGTCAATAAACTTGACTAACATAACATCACTCCTGCGATATCAAAGACTTCTCCAGCAGAAGGCAAAGGAGAGTGCCTGGTATACGCCCACCTTTCGCCAGTTACGTTTGCGTCCCGCTATCTGGTGAGCCTATTGTTATACACCGCGCACAAATCTCCGAGCAACTAATACGAATTACAAAATAACAAAGCAAACAGTCACCTACGCCGGAGTCGAACTCAACACCGTTAGGTCACCGATCGCGCTGTCAACCGACTAACGCGGCCCCTCGATTAACATTATGTGTTAATAATTTATTTGACATTAATTATCAATAAAGTTATCAGTTGATTAGTATTATCTGGTGAAAAGTGCGAATGCACTGGACACACTGCCCTACCCATTTCTCGCAGGACTGCGGGCGTGGTGTTACGGTTCAGTATTAAACGGTACAAGGTCTGCAGGAGTGGGGATATTAGCAATGATCATCTGGATAGCGAAATATACATATTGCGTGCATTTAGAGATGGTCTCATACGTGACTAGGGCTGAGACCAGCGATGGTAGTACCGAATGTACCCGTGGAATGGAGACCACTGGAGCATGTAGAATGCAGAAGCCGAAATATGTTTGTATAAAAAATAATTCCTTCAGGTCAGAATATGTGTATTACTGGTAATTTTACCCGTTAGACGGGTAAAATTACAAACACCATAACAAACCATTGTTATCTATTTAGATAATTTTTTTTATCAAAATTGATATTCTACTTATCTTTATTATCATCAGACACAAGTTCGGACACAAAACATTTGTATACAATAACAGATCACACAATAATTTTATAGGATTTATCGTAACATACATTATCACATTCAGCGCCGATCTCGACATATCTCATACCAGAATACATATGTTTTATTTCCGATCATATAGCACATACTTTAATTTTATTATGATTTTGAGTTATTTATGGAAGGTACTTTGTAAGTGGTTCACGTCACTTTCCATTCAGCGTACAATCATTATGACTGTATCGTCAGATTCCTAAAGGGATAGGTAGAGGGCATGAAATACTGAATATTTCTATGCTTACATGAGTATATTCCATATTATAAAGAAAACATTGAACTATGTAGAATGTTAAAAGTTCAATAATGAAAACGTACATACAATATTGTTGTAATAAGCAAATCAATGTCACTTTATTTCAAACTCGTTGATCGACGGCTAAATTCATTTTTTTTTTAATTCGTGGGATACAATTTGTTTTTGTCAGTTAGTCCTCACTGACTTTGCAACGTCACATATAACAGATATAACAAAAGAAGATGAGTATGCAGTAAAATAATTTCTAAAATCCTCAAGCAACAGACGCGCGCAGTCAACGCACCAGGATAATACGTCCCATCAGATAAGCTAACTGGTGCACAAAGGCCGCGGCGCGAGGACCCGCCCGGCCGCGGTCTCGCCGCGGACGTGGTCGGCCGCCGTGACACGAATCGACGGTGCCTCTTCGTGCGACACATGCTGGACACGATAAATACAATCTTCATTATTGATGTCACCTACTTGCCAGTGTTTTGAGAGCCATGCCTCACTTAGACATTTAAGCGATACTTATAAAGCACTTTTTTATTTCTCATAATAATGGTCGATGTCAACTTACGCACTTACATCAAAACATTAACTAGACTAACATTTTTAATATTTCCAATCCCCCCCTCCCAGTTTTCTTTCAACTTGACAGTGACTTACAGTCTTGATCATAATTTTTACTGAGTGACGCTTCTCACTATTCACGTTTACCGTCTATGGGTGACCTTCTTTTCCCACCCCATAAGGAGTTTGGTGTGACGTCACATGAATAATATGTGGTAGTGCAAGAGACGTTACTAGAGTAATATATATCTTGGGGTGTACGACTAATCACTTACTATCAACTGTCAACTCGACGAAGAAATATCTATAGGTACATTATTTTATTGATTCACTACAGTAGCATCAACGACACTTTCGTCCGTCGTGTCCCGCCTCCATGTGACTGAAGTGTGGTCGCCGCGTGTCTTTGTGTCTTAAGTTGTATCGTTTAATCGATTAGGTCCCGATATCGAGCCACGTGGCCACTGTCCACCCGTCGCCGTCGTGCGCTATGAACACTTCGCTCACTCCAAGACACCGCGCCGCTTGTATCTACCTGAGCTGAGCTCTAAGAAGTATAAAACAAAGTTTCTCCCTATATATTTGTCGAAAACTGTTAAATAGTAATGCTTAAAAAACAGAATACCTACTTGTCTAATACCCCGTTAGGTAAGTGTCCATTTTTTATTCTGCAATAAGGCTTAACTCTATAACAATTTCTGTAAATAATATATCAAATCATAAGTGAAAACCATAAAATGAAAGTTAAACATTTTTTTATTTACTTACGTAAAAGTACCAATAATTTGTGTGGAAAAAATTGTTTGAAAGGAAATATACTAGATAGGAATATACTTGGTGCGTCAGTAAGTACTCGTATCTAAGTCATCCGCCACGCATTACTGAACTAATGATGTCAAAGTTTCAAAAAAGTGAGATCTATCAGGACTATTGAAACTGTCTATCGTTCAACGTGAGAGCATGTGTTTATTATCTCAGGTATTTCTGTGCTATTCTTATACTGATTAGCAAATGAGTCGCTTATTGATTAAACAGTCTGTTGCAAATGTCGAAATGATTATGGAAAACCCATGCTAAGCGATGGGATTTAAAACAATCACTAGAATTACAAAAGAAGATCGTTCATCATAAAACATTAGAATGGTACACTGGCATGCCCAGCGCAGGGATTATGCGGCTATCACCTCAGGGGACGCCTACGTCCAGCAGTGGACTTTAATAAAATGATAACACTGGTATTATTCAACGAAGACGTGCGGTCATATTTTTGTTTGTGACCCGCGTCTCAACTAAGGTCAATTGCCGCTCATTCGCCGCGCCGACATCGGCCACGACTAGTGACGGTCTGCCGAGAACGAATGAACGTTGAATGAAAAATATTTACCGGAGAATGGACACTCCAGTCTCATTACACGTTTGCACACTTGAAATGTTTTTTTTTTATGAAATTAACAATTTTTTTTTTCAATTTGGGAAATATACAATATCGATGTACATAATATCAAGCAATGATAAATATGGTAATCAGCAGAGTTTCAGTAAAAACCAACTCATTGTATAATAGATTGAAACAGAGAAGGTAGGTACATAGCAAGGTGTGCAAAGACGCGAGTCATGGTCCGTAGTCCGATAACGCGTGGTCATTGATATCATAATATCATATGGAGTGCCTAATCATTATAATGTCTCAAAACGTAAATGAGGTATTACCTACTTATGTCAAGGATTATCGATACTAATTTATGTACCATATAACTTTCAATACCTACTGTTTTCATTATAATGTCCAATTCATTATAATGTCATTCACTAATCATTATAATGTCTCAAAACGTAAAATGGGGTATTACCTACTTATATCAAGGATTATCGATACTAATTTATGTACCATATAACTTTCATTACATACTGTTTTCTGTTTTCCGAAGTTCATTAATAATGACTTCTTCGTTACTATTACTATGGCTACCTCGTTGGTCGTAAGCGACACTGCCGATCACGAAGTTCTGAGTTCAAATCCCGGCTCGGCCGATATTAGATTTCCGTAACTTAAAATTTCTAGTAGTGGCTCGGAGTCTGGATACATGCCCGATGTATGGCAATAGGTTCACCACCTATTCCATAGTAGGATGTAAACGTAACTGGTGAAACGTGGGACTGTAGGTACTACACTTCTCAGCCTAAAACCTTGGCGATTATAGGCGTGATGTTATGTTCATTAGATACTATTGGTATTCCTAAGTAAGTATTATATTCCTTTGTGCAGCCCTTCAGTTAAATAGAAGCTAGATATTATAAATATAGCATCTCTGACACTGACACACATTGTACACATTTTTTGACTATACGTTACATAAGTACATAAATTATTATATAATGTTCGGTTTAACTTTATGATTAAAAGTAAAAATGTAAAAAAAGTTATGTAAACTGCAAAAGCATTTAAATCTGTTCTTGTCACATCGAATACGTCTTTAGAGTTAAACTGCAGAATGAACTAGGAAACTGAGTGGTAACTCACCACCACGAGAGAACTATAAAAAGGTTCGCGTGTTGAGGTGCCACTGCGCAAGAAGCCTTTCGCCACGCTGCCACCTTCCACCCGCTGGTGCGTAAACCTCGATAAATGCAGCCGAAGTGATGAAAATCCGAATATCAGAATAATCTTAATCCCGAACTGGCACACGGGGTTATTCCTCCTCGGCGAACATTTAATTTTATTCATTGAAATGTCAACGCCGTAAGCGTTAAAGACGCTTTCACACCGCGACTGAAACTAACACGATTCTGCGTTTGTTTCAGATTGGCGCTAATGAGTACAAGTCAATCAAGAAACATAAATGTGTTCTAATTCACAAATTGTCTTGGTATCCATAATTTTATAATAAGGGATTTGTTTGAGAATGGGCACGAATTGATCCAAACAATTGTTATTATCAATCATAGTTGTAAAGTGAATTCGTTCTGTGAGGAGTGTGTTGGTCAATAATATTTTACTGTCGCGGAGGTGTATGTCACCGTTGTGGGAACCACCTAAGGAATAAGGCGACAGTGGTACATAATTATTGTTATCACAAATATTAAGTGTGGAAACACTTGAAGTAATTCGCTAAGTATCGGCTATCTACGCATTTATAAGTCTCCGCGATATATTATTTTTTTTATTGTAATGCTCAGGTCATAGTTTCTTTCGGTGTAACCGACTTCAAGCGTATTATCTCGAGACAGAACAGTGGGAATAGTAAATTATTGAGGAAGGTTATTCTTGCTTAGGGACTAATATTACGTAATATGGTAGTGTTCGGCGAGATCTTAGTTCATCTGAAATGTCGTCATGTGCAGTCTGATAACGCACGCCTGGCTTGCGCAACAGATTATAGCCTTAAGGCTTCTTGTTCTAAAAGGTTATAACTGTCTAACGGAAGACCGATAAAAGCTTAAAGAAAAGAAAAAAAATGTTAAAAGATCTTGCTTGTACCCATTAAACTTTTTTTTAATCATTGATGGAAAACACAGGTGCATTCTAAGATGGACCACCGTAGGCTAAATAGCATCACATCTTCTTTGCAGAGTCCCAGATTACATTAGGCTCAGAAACTCAGATGCCGGCAGGATGTACGAGTAACTCTCCTTGGGCGGTTATTAAACATGTTAAAAATTCCAGTAATTCGTATACCAGTAATTCGTATACCTGCCAAGTAAAGGCAGTATCTGGAGGGTACATGTGGCGAAGTGATGTCTGTTGCGGGAAAGTTTTGATTAAACCCGGACACTCCCTTGGAAAATAATTATCTAGCCTTGTATTAATCTTGTATGAGTTAATACGGTTATATAATATAATTGAAATATTGACAAAATTTACCTACAAGTAGCGCACGATGTCTATTTTGGTAATGTTTCGAAAGGATTGTACAAATATTTCGTAATAAGCTTGAAGGTAGCTATCATTAAACATGGCAGCGAATGGTTGATCGCTAGTGAATAATTGAGTAGCCGGTGGGCAGCAGTCCACGGCTGCCGTGGGAAGGAACACTTGGGGCCTGTGGCCTGCCGATACAATTATGAATGATCATTGTATCATCACGCTAGGTCCCTTCTTAGGTTAGACAAAGAGCACCGACTGCGAAATTTCTCTATACTTACAGATCTATGATAGTGTTTCCCATATCACTCACTTCTTCGAGTATTCAAAATTATTTTTCATTACATTAATTCTTTAAAGGGTACCATACGATAAGTAGATATGATCTGCTATAATATCTTTGAAAATAATATTGCAAGATTATAAGAATTATAAGAATTCTAACACGCTCCAATTTTATCATAAATACTGAAAAAGTGAGTGAATGTTTCGACATAGGTACTTCAAGGGCCGCATAACTTCAAAGTTCAAGAGAGCGGCGAAGTAAGGAACGGCGCGAAAACTTCAGAACAGTTCCAATTCGTTACACTGACGAGTGGTTCACAGCGTAATATAATAAAATGTTCTAATACACTCATTGAAATATCGAGTTGCTTCTTGTTACAAGCATTTTCTCGGCATAATTGTTAAATGAAATGAAATCGTGTAGAAACGAGTAATTGATATCCTGTGGCTGGGAACTTCGTATTTCAATTGAACATAACATCGTAAGATGCGCTTAAACGATTTGATAAATCTTTCGTTTTAATTTTATCCACTGTATAGTATTAAATTTTCGTCTCTTTAACATTGTAAAACTAAGTACATACTTGATATTTAATACATTTAACTTTAAATGCCCCGGATTTGTCAATCTCAATAACAGGGTACGTTTTTTACATTGCTCGGGCCAGTTAATTACGCGGTTAGCGAGACTGCTGAGACCAAGGATGCGAGTTCCAATCTCGCCCATGACAAATATTGGTATGGCAAGGATGAGTATTTGTTATTTAACTGGATATAAAATCATCTATACATATATGGAAATTTATACATGTAATTTACCAATCTGATTACCATTGTACTCTCTGTCTTTCAGGATTAGGTGACGAGGTGGAACATTGAACAATAATATTTCTATTCCATAAGTAACACAGAAAAACACTTTATTTTATTTTGACCGAGCGCCCGTCCCTACGCCAACTTCACCAACGTCGTGTTCAACCCTCGCACCGACTTCGCACCGACCGCGACTTGCCGTTGTTAAAGTATTAATAACCATTGTGGACGAAACCAAATAACAGTTTTGTGTCCGTCAAATTACGGAACGATTGCCGTCCCGCGGACGGTAATGAACGTGGTCGTGCTGCGTTTAATCGTTTGCATACATGAGTAGTTTATTGTATTATGGAAACAACTAGATACGTTGTTTTGGAGGGACACGTCGTTAGTAATGGCCTGTTCGATGTACATTACAAATTCGGGTGCCATTTTTTAGCACTTTAAAAAGTTTAGAGCACATAATCTTTACGATGTGAAATGAACTTCGACGGCGCTTCTGTCTTAGATGACGATATTGTCAGCTATGCGATCGAACTGTCAAGTAAGAAATCGTGGTGCCCCGTACACGCGGGTTAAAGGTTACCTACGATGGTAAGCCAGTAAGTTGTATATAAAAGTTATATAAAATCAAGCATTACGTGATGCGGGGATTGATAGTTACAAAGATAGTTATCTGATTTCAGACTCACTTTAATAATTTTTCGTGGCTACATTCCTAGATGCGCCATCGAGAAGTTTCAACCTCGAAAAGACAAATATGTCCATTGTATTCGACACAATACAATAGCATCGAGTCCGGACGCCGAGCGGCCGGGCCGTGCGAGGGACGTCAGGTGCGGACCCGCCCGCCGATCAAACGGAAAAAGAAAGCTGTTTTAATGTTGTGGTCGCGCAGTTTACTTCATTAGCCTGATCAGTTATGCACGCCTAGTGCCAGCTACTTGTAATTGGCTGTAATTATAGTCTGTCCCCGTTTTTTTTTTACAAGTTAACTTTATTTAATACTACGTAGGTACGAGGAAACCATGATTCACTGAAAGGAAATGTATGATTCAGCTTAACGTTTTTTTTTCTTTGAGTACAAAATCGGTTTATTTTTACTTGTCTTGTTCTTTATCCCTTTAAGTTATACTGAAAGAGATTTTGAGACATCAGATCTAAATTAATAATACTAATAATAGGTAGGTACACGATTTTGAACTTTATTTATATTTTTATATTGTATATTATTAAAGTATTCTTCAGTAAGTACAAATTATAGGTTAAAATTGGATTCGCTATGACTAAGTGGAAAGAGTAAAATCCTAAAGATACCTAGTTTAATAATCAAAAACACGAGAAATACCTATTACCGAAGCTATGTTTTCGGTATTAAACATTTATACTGAAACCATTGTGTATTACAGCTACATACACTTAATTATAGACAATATATACTAAATGTTCTTTAAATTACATATTGTGTACTGTACAGAACTTGAATATCAATGAAGGTGAATCATGCATGGGACTTTAGTCCTTATTTTGTTTGTAATGCCGATCAATATGCATTGGAGATACGTGTTGCTAGGAGTCGCAACTTTAAAGCTGGTGTATCAAGTTACGTTTTGCGACTACGGAACCCGCCCCACGAAGCCTGTGGTTAGGTTTATAATATTTGTTCGAAGAAATTTACCATGAGCGATGTAAGGGCGGCCATTATTAATATAAGAATATTAAACTATAAAGCATTGCGTCGACATTTACAAAAATGTTTTTAATGTCCAATAAAATTTCTTGACAAAATCAAATACCATGTATTATTATTATATTAGCAGATTACCAATTACTATTATATTAGCAGATTAGCAAACAAAATTTACAATGTGCTGGACGTGCAGAACTGAGAAATAAATACACTAAAATACACGAACATACCTTATAGTGAATAAACCAAATATAATAAATAATAGTTATAATTATAGAGAATAAAATAAATATAGTAAATAAACGAGTTGCGAGTTCGAAATGTCATCCCTAGCGTTAAAT
>DWEI01005556.1:0-10730 GCA_018245875.1 Mysoria ambigua | reverse complement strand
AGTTTCCTTAGTCTTCCTTTTTTTCAAATGTATATCAGTGATAAACCACAGAAATGTTTTTTATTCCTATTAAATTAACTATTTTTTTATCAAATTAGAAAATATAGGTACTGAAATAATTTATTTCATCAACACGTTCCGTGCCACGGCAAATTATAAAGATTTCAGGCCTCGTGGGGCGTATACGACCCACACTTTAAAATTTAAGAAAAGGCGTTTAATGTACCTATGCCTTACATTTTTTAATACTACTAAGCCATTATTAGCAGGAAAATGATATACCCTTTAATATGCAGTAGAGAACAAAGAAATATATGTTATTTCTAAAAAAATTTTTACAAACATAAGTTTGAGCGTTAATTTCCACTTAACCATTTCAATAAGGCCAAATGGATAAAAATGGAGCATTTTATTTCAAGCATGTTTAATATTATTGCTTACAATTATTTTTACCGTTATGAGTCATATTGTGGTGAATCTTGCTTAACACGGCGAACTAATTGAGACATGTCTGGACAACTATCAAAAAATTATACATACATTACATATAGGTAGTACCTAAAATCTTATGCATATTTTTAGCCACTTTTTAACATTACTTTCATAGCAAATTAAATTGAGAAAAATACCCAGACTCCCCGTGGGCCGTTTAGGGTTCACACTGTGGTAAAGGTTATATACCTAATGATTTGAAAATACTGCACTAATTTTATTATTACAATGAATTCATAATTTCTTAATTACATTTGCAAGTAGCCTGAACAGAAAGTGCGTGCAAGCAGGGGTCGTATACGTCCCACGTGGAACAGAACGTGTTGAAAAGTTATTGTGAGATTAAAATTGTGGTACATTTTAAATATTTTTCACAAAGTAACGTATGGCCAGTTTTATAGTTCAAGAACTGAAATTTGACAATCCTAGAAATAATCATATATCATCAAGTCACACCTATATATATCATCAAGTGCTAATGTCACCTTTCGAGGAACATTTCACACAAATCTTTTTTAATAATGCAACAATGGGTCACATGCAGTTCCAATAGCAGAAACCCCATGCAACGGGTAAAAAGAAATAATAAATATACTAATAATAATTTGCAAACGAAAGTTTTTTATTCATTTGTTGAGAACAGGGAGTCATAAGAGAACGCAACTATGCGCGACACGTCATTCAATTTGAGGCGCCGTTGTATTAAGTGGCCTGTGCGTATAGCTGTCCTTGTCGCACCTGTTGTGGTGAGCATTCGTTGTCTCACTCTGTAACAACGTGGGTGGACTGACGTTCGTTTGTTCACGCTTGCCGCAATTATCACATTACGAGTTGGTTCATTTAAAAATATTATTTTTTTCCGTACATTATAATATAACTTATTTATTGTTATCATTTCTATTTGTAATCAAATCTTCACTATACAATGTATATACAGCTTCTTGATATACTTACGTACTGTAAATTAGTTTATTGGCAACTTTTAATACGCCTATTTACAGACTGTATAATATCTGTTAAATAAATATATAGGACGTAGGTATATATGCACACTTGTTTCCCATTTTTTATTTTATTTTTGCTTTCTTTTCCTAATGTTCAGTTTTTCTCTCGTATATAATTGGATATGCCTCTACCTGTATAATTTCCTAAAACATCAAAAGGCCCAGTTACGGCCTGTGTGTGCAGAGCGCTCCTTCTGCCGCTCGGCTGGCTCCGAGCGTCGTTCCGCTACATTTCCCGTGCAGGCCCTGTGTAATCGCTGTTTTGTGAACAGCTCGTCTGCATTAGTCGCTGTAAGCTTTACAGTTTGGCACCGTTCATATACAAGCGCAGCTATTCGTGAAAATGTTCGTTACTTAGTTACGTTTGTATGGATATATTATTCTTGTAAACGATTGATTCTGACCATAAAGACTTAAATATTTATCTATTTTAAATAATGTGTCATCGCTTAAAACCCGTCAAATTAACGAAAGAGGAGTCACGAACGGTCTTTAGGATCACATAAATTAATAGGAAATGTGTAGGAATTGTCTTTATTCCCACTGTTTGTTTAGCATGCGCGCTCGCCGCTCGGCCGGAAGCGAGCGAACTGCGCCGCATACAAATAGCACAGTAAGCGACTAAGTTATGTACCCAACGCGCATACACACACTATTATGTTAATCGGAGCAACGTGCGTGAATGTGCACGCTTGGCCGCCGGCTGTATGACTCCTAGGCTTCGGACTTGTGTAATGTTACATGTGCATCGTTACCCGGAATTTATGCTAGCCTGGTAGTGTTGAGATTCAACATATGATTGCAATGTGTGCTGTTTCACAAATTTAAAATATTTCTTTTAATTTACTCATTTCAGCTCAAGTATCGATGGAAAGCATGATGGTGGGTGGCGTGGGTGGTGTCGGCGTCAGCTCCGTCGGCGGCGGAATGTCTTCGGTCGGTGGCTTCCAGTTAGTCCGCGAGCCTGCCTCAGGAGCCCTCATTCTTTTGCCGGCGCCGCCCGACTTACCTCATACTGTGGTCTGGGGGGGAGTGCCGTATTCTTCCGCGCCTCTTTTACTACCTCCGGCGCCTCACCCTTCGCATTTGCAACTCCTTCCCGGTGACCTCTTGGCCTCTACTGCTACGCTCCAACATACTCATACGCATTCAACTAGGCTGGTAACTTTGGCCCCGGCTCCAGCTCCACAACCGCATCCGGCCCACGCGGTTGAAAAGAGAAAACCTATAATGCAACCTATTATAACTCCACACGCATTAATAAAGATCGAACCGGAACCTCCACAAGAAAAACCACAGCCTTCGTTCGCACCAGAACCTGTTCCACAGCCTATGATGTCTACGCACCTTTTCTACCAACCTGAATACTCAGACCAAGCATGTAGGAGTCAAGCGACTTCGCCCGCCGCACCACCGACTCCTCCACCCGAGGCGCCGGAAGCGCCTGCACACAGAGACGCGTCCAACCAAACAGATCATATTGAAGATGAAGACGAGTCACCGAATCATGCTGATGAGGACGAAAGAGAAGTTGCTTGTGTCGGCGTAGCTCATTTTCCCGAAGAATCCGCTGCGCTACACCATAATCCACCCTTGCAGCCATCGTCAATAGAGAGTGTCGAGGACTCGTCTTCAGAAGGGTCGGGAAATGCCAATATGGCAGGTGCGGTAGAGAAAGCAATAGATGCGATAGAAAGAGATGACGTATTGAATAATTCTAATAGCGGTGGTTCTCATGATTTAGTTATCGATACGGCAACAAGTTCATCTATGCAACCGACCTTGCAGCATTTGTCGAGGCCGCCAGTTGACGTTAGCGGCTTAGAATTACTATCCAATAGCATTGAGCAATTTGAGAGAACCACTCCGGGGACCAGTATACCAAATTTAGAACCTATAGCGTTGACCGTGGATACACGGACGTCTACTAAATTACATATTTCCATTAAAACATCTCCAAAATCTCCCCCGTGCACCGCCGTCGAACCGCACAGAAGATTTGAATTTCCTTCTACCGAAACTTCTGACCGAAATAAACCTTCACTAGATGGTTTGGGATTGTTATGTGCTTTAGCAGAACAAAGATTCATGGAAGAAGTTGTAGAAAATACGCCGGTGAACTCGACACCTCGACCGTACATAAAGTCGGAGCCATTAATTAGCAAGACAGAACGAGATAGGCCTATGGAAGTTCTTAAAAAGGAAAAACACAGGAACAGAGATGATTCATCGAGTGAGGGTAGGAGGAAAAGAAGCCGTGATAGAGAAGAACGATTGCGCCATAAATTGGAAAAGATGCGTCGCCATAAACGCGAACGAGAAGGCGAATTAGGGGAGGCGGCCACCGGCGGCGACTTGGAGGCAAGCTTGCGCCGTGTCACAGCGTGTAATTGCGGATCAGTGAATTGCCCACATTCTTCTTCGATGCCTTCTGCTCATGATCTCGTTAATGCGATCGAAAAAGACATGAGAGAACGATTACAAGACCTTCAAAGACAATGTGATGAGAAGAGAGCTCAGTTAAATGCATTGACTCCCCCTCTGCCCGCTCTATCCACACCACCTACACCATGTACTCCTGCTCTTTCACCTGATTCTGACAGAGGTTCTTCGAAGAAGCGTAAAGTTGGGAGGCCTAGAAAAGTGTCAAGCCCTGACTCTACAGAGACTATAGTCGCTAAGAAACCTAAATCGAAAAGCAGTCTCGTTGGCTACCTGTTGGCTAAAGGGAAGCTTAAGGGTGGCATTTTATGTACGAGGGGTGAACCGTCCAGGGAACAGGCGAACAGCACGAGTAAAGTTAGGCCTAAATTGAAAGCCGAGCCAATAGTCAAAGCATTCTCTGAGGAAGAAGAACATGACTGGAGCCTTAACAGATCTGCAAGCTCCTCCATGGAGAGTTTGAATGAAGTTCGACAAAAAAACCGAGAGAAAGTGGATCGTTTAGCGCGAAAACATTCAAGAGACGATCTTCCAGAGATCGAATTAGCCATACGTCGGGCAAGCGCATCAAGCGAAAGCGATAAAGAACGACGACGAGCCAAAAAGAGAAGGAAGAGTGTTAAGTGCCAGGAAATAAGTGAAGGAGAAGTGAAACAGACAGCATCAGAACCAGCGCAGCAGGCGACTTCTCTTTGTACCTTGACGGAGGATAAGTTAGATACGTCCCCGAGGGTCCTCACTGCAAGAGGTGGGCTGTTCTACGCGGGCAAGCTGAGCGCGGTGCAGGCCCCCGATGTTTACGCTATTACCTTGGACGGGGAAAGAGGAAATAAACCACATATATTGTCAAGGGAAGAAACACTGAAGGACGCTGTAAGTAATACAGAATATAAGTATTTCGTGAGTAGAGGAGTTAAATGCATTATTTAAATGTTCGGTTTGCATGCCCGGGCTTAACCAATAGGGAAAGTAAAATATTTTTAAAATACAAATAGTATAAGTATTTGTTGCGATTCAGCTCTAAAAGGTACAGATACAACGTTGCGGTATAAGTAATGTTTTAACCGATATATAATTTCACGTGTATGTTATTTTTCAGATTGTCGAGGTGACCCCCGCATCGGTGTCGGAGCTGCCGTCGGGCACGCGAGTGTGCGCGTACTGGTCCCAGCAGTACCGCTGCCTGTACCCCGGCACGGTGGCCGTGTCGTCTCCGGATCCACACGACGACAAATTCGTAGCGGTGGAGTTCGACGACGGAGACTCCGGCAGAATAGCCATCGAAGATATCCGGTTCTTGGAGCCCAATTATCCCATTGTCGGTCAGTACACTGCGTTATCCGTGTTTAGTCAGGGATGACTTGATATGTGCGTGACGACTGTACTAATGGTTCGATGGATAAACTGATACGATATGAAATGTTTACATCTATCAGTGATGAGAACGCGGTGAAACTTATGACAGTTGTTATTTATGATAACATATTTTAGTAATTTTATAAAAGTTATGTTAAATTTTTGTGTTGAATAATAATTATTCTTAAATATCTCAATTAATGTTATAAATTAAGAGCAATGATAAAAGACCATTTTATTGAAATTTCAGAATATGAGAACACACTGTTTACACTCGGGAAACGAAGACGAAATACGAGCGTCTGCGCCGAGGAGAAGAGAGTGGTGGCGGGCGGCGCCGGCGACGGCAAGGAGGCGGCGCGGGCGCTGGCCGGCGACGAGGGCCGGCACCGGGACCGGAAGAAGCTGAAGAAGCACAGGAAAGAGAAAATGAAACGCCTGCACTCGAGCGAGGACGACCCCAGCTCGGAGTACGTGAAGAGAAAGAAGAAGAAGCACAAGTGCTGCGAGGAACACTGCAAGCATCGCAGGCATCACAAGAAGCACCACAAGAAACATAAGAAGAGACACCATTCCAGCTGCAAGGAGCTCTCCAGCTCCTCCGGCGACGACCAGCACAGGCATAAGTCTCTATCGGACTACATAGATTCCAACAAGTCTAATGAAGATTCCGGAGATTCGAACGACAGGTTGTCCACTCTGATCGCCGTGGAGAAATCTCCAAACGATAAGATGAAAACGGTCATCAAAAAAGCGGTGCTATCCAAGAAGAGTCTCGTGAAGACCGCCATTCTGGATTTTAGCAATATAGGGAAGATAGCCTTGAAGAGGAACGAGGAGGTAAAAGATAACTTGAAAGACAGTGGAATCGGACTAGACGAGGAGACGCCGTCGACTTCTACCTGTGAAGTACCGAAAAAGGTAAAAAAAAAATGTTACGTTTAGCTTAATCGAAGATGTAGTTAGTTGAACACGGTCGTATTTAAGCGACGGCTATAGACAGTCGTAAAACGTGAGGGTGAGGACGCGCGCCGGGGTTGCAGAAGGTGAAGCGGCGCACGGTGTCGGGCGCGTCGTCGGACGGCGCGGCCGGCGTCAGCAAGATGGCGGCGTTCCTGCCGGGCGGCGCGCTGTGGCGCTGGCGCGGCGCCGCCTACCGCCGCACGGCGCGCCCGCGCCACCGCAAGCTCTTCTACCGCGCCATCCAGCGCGGCGAGGAGACGCTGCACGTGAGTCGTGCGGCCCGCGGTTTACATGTTTCATTCTATTATAAAGCAGACCGTCGCTATTCTGTTATTAATATTGGTCGAGATGAAGGGGGTGTGTCGATGTAAAGTACAGCACGTGGAGGCGACGCTGACGCTCGGTCCGCCAGGTGGGCGAGTGCGCGGTGTTCCTGTCCACGGGGCGCCCCGACCGGCCCTACATCGGGCGCATCGTGGCGCTGTGGGAGGCGCGCGGCGCCATGGCCGTGCGCGTCGAGTGGTTCTACCACCCCGAGGAGACGGCGGGCTGCGCCGCGCTGCACTACCCCGTGAGTGCCCGCCGCCCGCGCCCCGCCCGCGCGCCGCCCGCGCGCCGCCCGTACTCACCTCGTGCGTGTCGCAGGGCGGGCTGTTCGAGTCGCCGCACACGGACGAGAACGACGTGCAGACCATCTCGCACAAGTGCGAGGTGCTGCCGCTGGCCGCGTACAAGGAGCGCATGGGCGACGAGCCGGCCGGGTACAGCAGCGTGTACGACAACAACGACGTGTACTACCTGGCCGGCCACTACGACCCCACGCAGCGCGCGCTGCGCATGGAGCCCGACATCCCCGTCGCCGCCGCCGCGCCCTGAGCGCCCGCCGACGCCTGCCCCTTTGTAATGAATATTTTTAAACTTCTTTTTTAATAAAAAAATATTATTAGCCTTAAGTGAGTCGTGTTGTAAACATAGTGCGATCGAACGATTTTGATCCTTTTTAGATTTTTCTTAACACTATTAAACACGACCGATAGTGTCGGTCGCGGGCGGCGCGCGCGCGAGTCCGGTTTAAACGGAGTTAGAAACGAGCGCAACAAAGTTGACTTTAACCCCGACTCGGGCGCTCGCGGCTGCCGGTGACGAATGCTGACATGCAGCCCGGTCAGCGTGGATGTCGTCGGGCGCCTCCCGTCGACCGCTCGGACGGCGCGCTGTAACACGGATACAGGTCCTAAAGTACAACGTAGATGCTCGAGGCTCGAGCGACGCGCCCGGGCCGCCGCGGGCCGGGGCGGAGACGACATGTGATTTATTTTTGATACGTGCAACGCTGTAATCTCAGTGTAAATGTACTAGTTGTATTTTTCGTGTATATTGTTATTCTAGATGTTTATGTATACGTAGTGTTTCTTCATATAAATGTCTATTACATATATATTAAACGCAATACTGTTTCTGCTAGTCCAATGATTCGTTCAAAATTTACCAGTGATTTATATTAGTCGGGTATTTGGCATGTTTTGGTAAAGATTTATTGGCATAAAATTTTCTACTTATTTGTATGGAGCCTTTTGTTATATTATTGTTTGTTTCGCTATTTTTTATATATTTTTTGGTTGATAATATTATGTTGGTCGGTGTATACCCTATATCGAAATGGTGCTAGACGCTTGATACTGTTCATTTATTTGGCTGTAGTTAAGATTGTATATAAATATTTTTTCAAATGTATGAGTTGGCTTAGTTCAGCTCATTTATCGCCGTCACAGATTTTTACTATAAATTGGCTTATTGTTTCTACAGGGTATGATGGAACCCTGCTTTTTTAACCATCATATCGCGATGTATAATGGGACTGAAAAGACAGGGAATAGGTAGGTCGACCAAGGTAAGGGTAGGTAGGTTTTGTACGAAGTGGCCAAAAGTGTTTGTAAGAAAATGTTGGAAATGTCAGCCGTTATCGCGCGTAACACGCAGTCGTAGTGACACGAGGCGACCTCGGCCGAGGTGCGCGGCGTCGGCGCTGGAACCGTTCGCATACTCAGTGTGTAGAAAGTAGAGGCAGTGGAAGAGAGACGGCGGTCAAGCTGGTGCGGCGCGATGGTACATACGGCATTAAACCCTCAGCTTCATAGTTTTTTTGCGTTACTGATAACTGAATGTTAGTGAAGCTCCTCGCGCCCTAAGGTATTTTAAACATGTTCAGGATGTTTTCCGATAGAGACGTAGCTGTTACTTGCGCTTAGACTAAATACGGTGAATATATACTTCCCATGTACGCCCCTACAGAGAGGCAGCCGGTGTCGCTATACTTTCTTTCGATTTAGTACGAGTTGTTTTGACGCGTCGTACATTTTGTTGTCGTTATATATTGTATACATTAGATGTAACTCTGTAAGTTTTAGCTTAAGATTTTTTTCTTTATTATTTTACATATACATATTGAACATTAAAACACATATATATGTAAGTATCGAGGAAATACAAAATTCGAATTTGGAATCAATATTGAGAGATGCGGTATTTTTGTAACGATGTAATATGCGGTGGTTTTATTTGGAATGTTATTGCAAGTGAGTACAAAATTGTGTGAGGCGTCTCGCGAGCCGCTCGGTACAATTCATCAAGAGTTAGAACAGCCTTAACTTCATGTGCGCCCAGTAATCATTATTCTATTGTTACTTCGCTCTGAGACTGTTGTAAATTTTATGAATTATCCTTAATAACAGTAGTGTGTAAAAGGGGAAGCCATAAAATAATTATTAGTGATTAAAGATTAATAATATATCAGCATTGATAATATAAAGATTATAAATACGCTTAAATAAAATATTTTTGGCTGAATTTTGGTGTTTTATTTATTTACCAATCCACGTTACAAATTACGATATCATTATGTGTAACATATGTATGTTGTGTAATAAATTAAGTAAAAATCCAAAAGTCCTTTTGGTCATAAAGTATAATTCACATTAATAAAAGATACCCGTCATCAGTGGTAATATTATAAAATATGCTTCAATATACAACGTTTACTGTGTTAAGTGCAAAGCGCCGTCGTGATTTTACTTATGTTTAGTCAGCTATACAAGATACAATAAATTAACTTTAAAAGTCAAAATTTGAATACAAAATACATCTTTCATTTATTAAAATATTATCTTTGTTCTGACTAAAAAGCCGAATTTACTTAAGATTCACATTACATTTAAAACGCTGTGATTGACTACTTCTATAAAATTTGCTTAGCTCTTTAAAGTTTTGTGTAATATCTTGTCATATAAACTCAACCATACAGATATGGCATATTATGTTTTATATTATGACGTTAATCACGAGATAATTTAAATCTATATTAACAACGTGTTAAACGAGTGTCGGTCAAGTTATACGGCTTATGTCTAAATTTAATTATTCACTGTAAAGGTTAACAAAGTATCTCCCGCTTGCCCTGGCTGATTATCTCGTACGTGTCGTCGTCGATGATTTTGTATACGTCCTGTCGATAGTGTTTCAGGTTATGCAGGAATCTAATTGAACTCTCTTCCCGGATTTTCGTGATGACCGATGGAAGATTTTTTGTATTCGCCTCACTCGCCAGCGATGCGTAGTATCGCTCCTGGAACAGAAAAGATAAAACTTGTTCAGAGCACTATCGAAACGTATAATCAACATTTAGTCATAGTAGTCTTTAATAAAATAAGATCTTAGATATATTAACAAAAATCATTTGTAAATGTACCGTACACAAATATAAGTGCCCTTTGTTTCCAAAGCAAATCAGTGCTAAGATAACCCTTCTGTAACTTCGCTAATGAGATCGTTACCGGTCCGTAAATGTAGGTCTGTTTACATAAATATGCCATTTCCAAGTACACCGTATAAATTTAATGATAAATATAAAATCACATGGCATTCAGATGCCCAGTTACTTGGAAATAGTGAAAGGATCAAGACGTGGCGAGCAGTTAATTTTACAAACAGGAGTTGGCGTTCTGCATTCCTGGTACTATTTTATGTAGAAATAATTTATTTGTTTTCTTTTTAATTTTGTTAATAAATATAATTAATTTTTGTGTTTCATTTGGTACTCCATTAATGTTTAATAAATAAAAATAAGGTTAACTATGTAGGTTTTTAAGGTCTGGTAGATTTGAAAGTATTATTATTTAAACCGCATTCGGGCAGTTGGTGATCCAGTTGCAAAAAGACATGCCCACCGATGGGACAAAACCCAAAAATTAGAACAGTTGTGAATATGGTAATCTTGAATAACGCAGATTAGTATGATACGTACATAGTACTTGCAATAATGTACCTACTGATAGTAAAAAAGTTAAACGTTTAAAAAAATTAACAATAAATAATACCTCCTCGTACACAATAATATTCAGTTAAAATTGTTAAAGGGAAGAACGTTATAAACAAGCAAATATATTATTTTTTTCTCGTTACACACATGACTATTAG
>DWEI01005555.1:0-10730 GCA_018245875.1 Mysoria ambigua | reverse complement strand
AATATATATAGAACAAATATATATAGAACAACACGAGAGAGACAATATGAAAGAGACAGAACATACAGCATGTATACAGCACATAGAACACAAGTCAGCATTTAGTAAAAAATTGGCCAAACGTATACAAATCCTTTTTCACAGGTGCAAGACTTAGCGTTTGCTCACATCCGGAACCAAGTGGTGCTGGCATGTATTGATGAACTGGGCAACTTTTACATACATGAAATAGAAATAACGGACAGTTGTCTCAGGTAAGGGTTAGAGGGAATTCTGTAATATTTTAATGCCGCTAAACTAATATTACGTAATGTAACTTCACGATTGTAATTGCCGAAGAGGTTGGCAGAGGAATGCAGAACACTCCCACGTTTTACCGGTTACGTTTACATCCCACTATGTAATAGGTGGTAAGCCTATTGCCATGATTGATAATATTGAGATGCATTAAGAAGCAATACATAAAGATTTTGGGTTTATGCTTCATGAAGGATTAAATTCTTGATATGAATAGTAAATATGCTTCAGCTATGTTCACATAACATTTGGTGTGATATTAATAATTATTAAAGGAGAAATTTTACGGAATTTTAAATAAGTTTAACCACAAGTGTACCTAGAAAAGCCTAAAAGAACTCTTTGGATTCCATAAAACAATGCAATAAATTGTCTATATACTATTTAATATTTTAATCCTATTTCTAGATCTACACTGATGATGGAGGTTCGCGAGGACACTGGCATAGGTGGTTCCACCCACCGCGTTGTCTGGTGTCCTTACATCCCTGATGAAGATGACGACGCCATTGATGACGATGCAGCTAAGTTGCTGCTGACAACCCATGCTAATATAGGTCAGAGTGATTAAGTATTTGATACTTAACCAATCCTATCTTAAATGGTTGTTTTATACTGTCATTGATATAATATTTACTAAAGTTACTGTACACCACATTTGAATTTCAAGCCTTGCAATAGTAAATATGGTGTGTGTAAATAATAGTTAAAAATACATTTTTAGCCCGCATGTGGAACATACGAGCACTGGGCGCGATGGTGGCGAGCGGCGCGGCGGCGGGCTGCGTGCTGGGCGCGGGCGCGGCGCTGGCGGGCGGCGCGGCGCGCGCCGCCGCCGAGCACGCGGCGCCGCTGCTGGCCGCGGCCTTCTCGCCCGACGGCTCCGCGCTGGCCACAGCCGCCGCCGATGGATACGTCATGTTCTTCCAGGTGATTGAGTCTGTTATTAACTTACATTGAAATAAATTACCTCACATATCGAAAAATCAATTAGTAAATATAAATAATTGATATCCCATGACTAGGCCTAATGTAATTTTTCTTAAACAATTATACACACAACATTTTTGTTATAATATTTATACATTTTTATTGAGATAAATCTGTTGAGATGGAAGTTATGAAACATGAAGTATCATTTTATATTTCATATTAATTAATGACACTCACAGTGCTTAAATATTTGTATTAGTAGTATAATCTGTTAGAAGATAGGAGACTATTGGTAAGTGAGTGTAAGAGTATTTGCTTATTTTATTTATTAACTGAAATGTATTATTACATTGTAGTGCAAATGTTAAATTTAATGTAGGTAGTAGTCTGATTTTATTAACATTTATAGTGGTATGTCAAAAAATAAGAAAATGATGGTTGACAAATGTGAACTAATATTAATTTTGACAACATCAGGTGTACATGAACAATGAAAGCAACCCGCGCTGCCTGCACAAATGGCAACCTCACGGCGGGAAACCACTTACCAGCCTCTTCTTTCTGGACAACCACAAGAACTACAATACAAAGTGAGCCACAATCTATGCATTAAGTAGAGCTGGAACATAGTCCAATTCACAGCGTAATTAAAATTGTTTTACAATTTTCATTTGAGACCGAATCTGGTCTCAAATGAAGAAAGTACTGAGCTAGATACCAATAAAATCAGTATACTGTCTACCAATTTGCATTTCGGTTTCTTATCTGAATTTTACAAACTGATATTGGAGCTATATATTGCTTACTTATAGGGTAATATAATAGTTTTTGTTTATTTGCTATGCTAAGAGCAATAACAAATATGTAATGTTTTTTACATTTGTGTGTAGTAATGAGCTCTTTTGTTGTACTGTAGCGTCCAATTTTGGAAGTTTGCGGTGACAGGCGCCGAAAGCAACACCTCAATCAAGGTGTGGTCTTGCAAATCCTGGAACTGCCTCCAAAGCATCACCTTCACCCCGTCCATCGGCAGTGATTCTTCACTGCTCGGCATGAAAGCGATGCTGGATACCAGCGCCAACTACCTACTTTTATCGGATTTTAAAGCCAGAAGTCTATATGTTCTTCATATGGCGAGAGACGCTGATGACTCCATGGCGTACTGCAAGAGTATATCAGAATTTCTACTACCATATCCAGTGCTGAGTTTCACCATTGTTGATGCTGGTGAGTTTGATGTTATTTTGAACAAACTGTCGACTGTTGCTTGACACAAGCAAAAATTTATACAATTCTATCATCATCATCGTTATAGTCAGCCTCTTGGTGTCCACTGCTGGACATAGGCCTCCCCTAATCGGCGCTACTCCATCCGGTCCTGGGCCTTCCGAATCCAGCTGCGTCCCACTATCTTCTGCAGGTCGTCGGACCACCTGGTAGGAGGGCGAACTATGCTTATTTTACCGAGACATTAAAAATGTCCTTATTTACCATGTATGAATATGACAAACAACTTAAATTGTTTATTGAATAATAGTAGGTAATTGAATTGTATTACAAACTATTTCAACTTTCAGAGGAGTTCACGCCGAAGTGTGAATCCGGCTGCGACGATCCGTACCATCGCAACGGCGACGACGGCACCGCGGCCGACTCGCCCGACGAGTTTGACTTGCATCATGATGTGAGACCTCATTGTAACACAATTAACAATAATCATAGATTCTGCACTATATTCAATCTGCACTGGTTCATTGTTATAGAATATGGTCTGTACTGAACAACTTGTCCTGAAGTGGTGTATGCCGAGTATTTATGCAGAAATGTAATTGCAAAATGTATTTGTTGTTCGCCTCACTAACCGCTGTGTGTGCCGGGCGGCGGCGCAGGAGGGCGCGGCGGACTGCGGCGCCGGCGACGCGCCGCAGGTGCGCCTGCGCCTGTACATCGTGCAGCCCAAGGGGCTGCAGGAGGGCGAGCTCATCTACGAGCCGCCCTCCGCCTTCGGCGACCCTCTGCCTGGTAACCGGACAGATTTTTTATTACTTAAACATGTTACAACAGGGCAAAATAAAAGTGCAGAATACATCTATCGTCTCATTCATATAATTCAATAAAACTGGTAGTGTATGTTTTGGCATGCTGATTACTACAATTTTCACTCAAAAACAGAAATACAAATTCTATTGAATACCAACCAAAGCAGTGTAAGTTGAAGTGATATATCAAAGTATTCTTAAAAAAATACCACTTACTGTTTGCACTTTTAAACTTAGTACTGTACAATTTTATTATGGTGATTTTTAGGATAGTATGGCAATGAATATATGCCCCACAGATATGGAGGGGCTATCACTGGAGGCAGACATGTCAGGTGTGGTAGAAGAAGCATCCCCAGCCGCCATACCATCTAGCATTCTACAGCAGCAGAGCCAACAACTGAAGAACTTGCTCATGAGGTCACAGGTATTACATATTATATATTTGAAGGTGTATACCCTTTATTTTATAATTACTAAAGAAACTTAAATTTTTGAAGTGTATTGTATTATCTATACTTTAGTGTATTATTCCTTGCAGACTCAACCTGGCAGCTTGATCAGTCAGCGGCCTGATTCCCCTCCACCCATACCGCCTCAGCTGAATCTCATGACTCCGGATGCCTTCAGGTACAATTATAGTTCACTGTGATGCTTCAGAGTTTAGATACCCTGTGCTAGAGGTAGCATACACTCATCTATACACGTAGAAAAGTTCCTTATACTGCTAACTCATAATTATAACTCATGACGTTTAGTTCACCAGGTAAGAGGGACGAGGACGACCCTCCGCTGTCTGCGACGCCGGATGTCGGGATTAAGCAGCGTGTTGCCGTCAACGGTACCTTTCTTATTACATATATATCAACCTTTTTTACCTCCACATCGTTTTAATCGTTTTTAACATGGGCATAGATTAATCGGTTCTGCCGTGTATAAACAAATTATGCCTCTTCACCCAACGAATGCCATTTATCACTATAATAATATTATGAAATTGTATGGCATGTAACACAAATAATGGCCGTCGTATGTGACGAAGCTGACTGTCAAGTGTTTTTTCGAATACGTAAAAAACAAGAATCATAAGAGAGCGCTCAGGCAGCCAGTGACTATGCGTGCAGCGGAGGCGGGCGCGGGCGACGCGGCGGGCGACAAGCCGCCGTCGGGCGGCTCCAGCCCCAGCCGCGAGGTGCAGCAGATCATGGCGCACGAGCAGGCCGCCTACTACAAGGACCTGGTGAGTTCCTCATTGGGGACGTCTTCAAGACGAATCACCTCTATATACTTAGTCAACCTTTTTTTTCCATTACTCTATACCCCATTAGTTTATCATTCAAATGTCAGGATTTAAATTTCTTCGCCAATTTCATTAATCTATTTGATTTTAAAATCTGTAACTGATCTAAAATTTTCGTATCAATTTCTACACTCAGGAGGAAGAAGTGCCCAGCGAACCGGTTACAGCTGAATCAGCGGCAACACAGAACGGGCCCGAAGCGTTGTTCCCAGCGGACCTGTATATATCTCCCGAGAAACCACCATCAGCAGCTAAACTGACACACAGCAGTAAGTTGTAACAGTTGTGAGCAAGAAATGGCCCATAATGCTGGCCCATAATAAAGCACCTCAATAGGAAAGTAATTTCATTCAGTGCTAGATAGACATTGTAATAATGTAATTAGGTATCTGTCCTCAGTTGTCTCTGCTAGTGTGACAGACTGTTGTTCACAAGGCACAAAATGTTATATTTCAATTGTTCAATTGAACAGAAAATACTTTTATATACAAAGTCATATACATTTATTATATATAGTAACCAAACCTCGGTTATTCCAAATTAATTTCATTTATAAAAAGTTTTTATGTTCACTTGTAACACTTCCAGCCTGAGGTGATTGAGTTTCAAATTTCAAAATATTGATTTCATTTGAGTTGTTTGTGGTTATGTCTAGATCATGGGGGACTCTATTCATTATGCAGTGTTGGTTGGATTGTCACTACATACAAAGTGAACTCACATAGATTTAGATAATAAAACAAATATAAGATCTTAATTTTTTTTTAAATTACAAGTACACAAAAACACATAAAGCAAGTTCGTGAATTTTCCATGAAATTCCAGACAGCGATACGGCCTGGCCACAGATATCGATCGCTCAAATAACTGAAGCGAACCAACGCAAGGCGTCCAGCGACAAATCCAGCAATCAGTCCCTCAGCACACCCATCACCGCCACCCTCGGCACTCCCTTGCCCGCACTGAATCCTCCCTTAGTTGCTCCAGCGAACGTTCCACTCGGGATCCCGCTCGCACCCCTAGGGGTCCCGCTCGGCGCCCCTCTCGCCCCACTGAATGCTCCCCCGGCGCCGCAGGCGCCGAGGGTCGAGCCGGACCGCGCCGCCAGCGACGAGGCCATGCGAAACAGGCTCGAGGTGCTCGAACAGAAATTGGACAAAGTCACCGGTGAGTAGGACATTTGGAAACCGTTGTCCGGCTACCGTCCCGCCCGATGGTTATTCCTTTTTTTTCATCTTAAGATGAAGCACGCATTCCTAGGAAAAGCGTATTTGCCCTCGCTTTGGAGTCTTACTAGCTGGGACTCGTTCGTCGCATATCTGAACGTGAACAAGTAGAAGCAATAAAGTGTGCGTGCGCAGAGATGCTGAGCCAGCAGTCGCGGGAGCTGCGCGCGCTGCTGCGCGACGCGCCGGCGCCGCGCGAGCTGCTGCGCGAGGCGCTGGACGCGCACGGCGCGCGCACGGCCGCCGCGCTCGACGCCGCGCTGGCCGACGGGTGAGTATGGCGGACACTGGCCGCGCCCATCTCTTTACCGAGGGAGTCAATATTACATTGCCACGGATTTCCCACGTAAATGCCTATCGAATAGTGTTCTTATACTGGACTTACTTTTTTCTAATATCTTTAATCTAATAATAGCCGCAAATCTTCCGCAAATATGTACGACGAGTTTTTTGGATTCAATTTAATGTAATTTTTGTAGTTGGGACCGCATAGCTCGCCTAGGTGAAGCGGCGAGCGTCAGCGCCGCCCAGGCGGCCGGGAAGGGCGCGGCCAGAGCGCTGGAGCCGCTGGCGGCTGCGCTGCAGCACGAGTTGGCCGCCAAGCTGACGGCGACTGACCACCTACTGAAGGACAACATCGAAAAATTGGCCAATAGCAAGGTAAACTACTTGTAGTTCCTACTTTCTAGTTAGTTCTAGTGAACTGTAGTAACAGTAATGGTACCATTAAACGAAACACCGACTAGACGGAACTTGAGCTGTATCTATACGTAATATGACAACCGCCACTGCATATTTATTATATATGTCTTACGGCGGTTATCATATCCCGAGGCAAAGCGAAAGAAGACAAACTCAATTAAATAAACATGCTTTCGACGATAATTACAACTAACTCCAGTAATCATAAAAATTTATGGCTTAGAAATACGTCATATTTTTATAGAAGATCTGCTCTCTTTGTGGATACGATTATTCTTCTTTATTCCACTATCACTTTAAAATTATTGTCTGTTTGCTGTCTTTTTTTTATCACGTTTTATTCCTTCTATCTCTACTCCTCCTATTCCTCTATTGTCTTTTCATCTCCTTATATATTTTTTTATTTCCTCCGTTTCATACTGTTGTAGTTTAAGTTTTAGTGAAAAACTCAATCATCACAATTTGCAGAGCGTGATGGACCGGCTGAGCACGGCGATCGCCAAGTCGCTGTCGGAGCTGGTCCGCGACGCGTTCCGCGCGGCGCTCGCCGACAACGTCATCCCCGTCATGGAGAAGGCGCACGCGCAGATCTTCAAGCAGATCAACCACGCCTTCCAGAACGGCACCAAGGAATGTGAGTTGCAGTTTAGCTCATTTGTGCCGGCTCGGACAAATGGCCGCTTAGGCGCTTCGTGGGAATTCCTCCGGGTACACTTTTATTACAGGAAATGTGAGCGCTCAAATATCTCAATAAGAATGTATTCTGTAAATTGTTTAACGTTAAAATCATTCTCGAAGTATTGTTATCATTACAACGTCACAAGCGCGGGTGTGCGTGCGGCTGTAACGCGCGGCGCGGTTGCAGTCGCGGCCAACACGGAGGCGGCGGCGCGCGCGGCGGCCGAGCGCGGCGGCGCGGCGGGCGCGGCGGCGCTGCGCGCGGCGCTGGAGCGGCACGCCGACGCGCTGGCGCACGCCGCGCCGCTGCAGCCGCACCACTTCACGGCCGCGCTCAAGGACGTCGCGCACACGTACGCGCCACACTGTTGCATACATTACCGACCGCCCCTTCCTTTATGTCGCCTATTCATACAATTCACTATACCTCCCTTTCTCTCTCTCCCCTTATATATTGCCTTATTTTTTCTATACATACTGAGTTGATTAATAAATTATAAATAACATAACATTTTTGTAGAGGCTTTTTAGGCTAGTGAAGTAGGAGCTGCATGAATTTTTCCGTGATCGCTGGCAGTGTTAGTTGACCAATGTGCCGGGCTTATAAAATGCCCAGTGAACGAGGGTAACTGTGTGAAGGCGTGCTATAAGCCGTGGCCGTGCCCGCAGCGTGCTGGAGAAGGAGATGACGTGGTGGCGCGAGCAGGCGCGCGCCGTGGCCACGCAGCTGTCGCGCGCGCACTCGCCCGCCGCGCCCGCCTCCTCCGTCGCCGAGCGACAGGTATCTCATTCTACGAAAACTCGATGCTGGGAAAATTATCGGTACTCCCACTCAGTCCACGCTAACGTTCAAATATCTGTTGTAATTAAATAAAAAATTATCATGTATCAGAGTTACCTGACACGCTGAAATTTTTTCCCATTGATAACAGGAGCTCAAAATTATTCTTCCGGTTTCTGTTTCAACTCCAGTGTCGGTTGAAACTGTCTCTCAGTAAACTGCTGGACATAGATCTCTTCAATAGCGCACCACCAGGCTCATTTCCATTTACCGCTAACCACTTTAAGTACAATAAGACACCACCATTGTAACTCGACGGCGACACCGCACCTGGACACCTATTATCATTACTATTTGTATTACGCACTTTGCTATCATTCATGCTGCGACGAAATCTTTTTAAATATTTGGTGCGTTTTTTCAGAAAACTCAGCGCAACTCCGCGAGAACTTGCGTTCACGAGTCGTTGCCCTTTCTGTTAAAAGTATTAATAAAATTTAATATTATCACAAACTTTACGTAATGCTCTTAGTTGACCTTCGATGTTGGTAGTTAGTCGTAGTTTCTTATTTCTTATATGTATGTACCAGCAAATAAATATTTCCAATTGAATATAAATTGTGTAGTAAAAGTTTGTTAAAGTATAAAGTACTTTAATATCTACTGAATACGGAGGCATTTATATGATGGTTACTGTCATCACCAGATCCAAGTGAGCCAGATCCAGTCGCTGATAATGAGCGGCGACGTGAACGGGGCGTTCCAACTGGCGCTGTCGGCGTCCGACCTGGCGCTGGTGGTGGCCGCGTGCCGCGCCGCCGAGCCCGCCAGGGTGTTCGGGCCGCCGTGCCGCCTCAAGCAGCACGTGCTGCTGTCGCTGGTGCAGCAGCTGGCCGCCGACATGGGCAAGGACACACATTTAAAGCACAGGTTCGACATGGTGTTAACAGTATTCTTTAATCGGCTTAATCAACATCCTGCATTAAATAACTTCTGCATCACAAATATATTCGCTTTAAAATATTTCCAGGTACCTAGAAGAGGCCATAATGAATTTGGACACAACCAACCCGGTGACTAGAGAGCATCTACCAATCGTGGTCCGGGAGTTGCAGAAGCAGATAGTGTCGTTCCTCGGCGCTAATCCGGGCCACGCGCTAACGCGCCAGTTCCGAATGCTTCTTATGGCTACCGAATCGTTGGTGAAGAACTCCGTGTGACGGCACCGCCTCGTGGCGCTAGCTCCCCAGTGGACCATGACCCAACCTCCCAAGTGAATGTGATAAAGTGACTTGTGAAGTTTTACTAACAGTGCTAGTACCATATCGTAGAAAATTGGTTCTTGTAGTCTGGCAACACAACTCAATTATGTGTGTGTGTGTGTAAGAAGTAAAAATGAGGACTAAGATTCTCACTCCAGTGTCAGTTGCCGTACTGAAAGGACTTGGACCTTGGTGCTAGTAACAGTAAAATGGGTCAGACATTGATTAGTGTTAAGTGCTTTGTGCCTCAGTGATAATTATTAGTCCTAAGCAGTGGTGGAATTAGATAGAGAGCTTGTACCTGATTGTTAACATACATATACAAAATGCTACATGTTAACAATAAAAGGAGCATTAAATTTCCACTTCGCCTCATCAATAACTATTTATTCTTTATCAGAATGATGTATTATAGATGCTGTTAAAAATTGCTAACAAAATTATGAATGAACAGTAACATAGCTTGAATGTTTTTTTACTATTTCAAACTGTCACTTTATATAAATGTTAAGGTAGATTTACGTAACTCCTATTAGTCATTACTAAATACTGCCAGATATTGTGCCTAAACTCGCTACATACCTGTGTAGGTGTTAGAAGAATTATACAGGTTTAAGATTGACCATTAACATTAAAAATATAGTGTTTATACAAAATATCCACCTTATGAAGAACATGCAGGATAATATTGCCGATGTCTTCCTATTGCACCGCTAAGGGTCAGCGTGCAGGGTATGATAATAGCCAGAAATGAGTATTTTCATTACATCCCATCATATTGTCCTCATATAAGTTGAAGGTAAATGTAGTGTTATAGATGATTAGTTTGACCAGTGTCATTGTTGCATGTTAGCCACTCTCTATATATTCTTGCAGAGTTACAAGACCCTTAAAAGTTCGTAGAATGCTATACAAATGTATAAAATATATTTATTGATATAGCATATGTTCAAAATTAAGTTTGCATATTAAACAGCCTTGTGTATTTAATGTGAAAAGTACATATAATTGTATACAATAGTTTATTATGGACATTAGTATCTGTAAGTGGAAATCTCAAAAACAATCACCTCTTGTCGTGAATTATACCATAATAAATTTTTTAGAGTCTAGCTTAAAGTATATTTATGAATTTTCCATATTACAACTCAAAAGCGTGTTAGAAAAACAGGCAATAACAATGATTACATAGTATAATAAATACAGATTTGATGTAACCAAATATTAACATGTTCTGATTGTGTCGTTTATGATGATTATGAAAATATTAAAAGATAAACAGCTAATTAAGCAGACTTCGTATTGAAAATGATAAAAACTGACGATCCAGCACTACCAACGGGTGGATGTCTAGTCAGGGTTATAATTAGAATAATTAATTTATAAATCAATTTGTTGCCTAGGTGTCTATGTTATTGTATTTGTGTAATAAGTGAAATATATTGACTGCCTCGTTGGTCGTGTTGGTTGCAGATGCGACTGCCGATCGAGAGGTCCCGGGTTCGATTCCCG
>DWEI01005554.1:0-10730 GCA_018245875.1 Mysoria ambigua | reverse complement strand
AATACTAATACTGTTACTCTCAATATCTTACGGGTATAGTATGCTACAATGCATATGTTACACTAATTTATATGATTCAGTTAATTCTAATATATTGTGTTATTGTGAAAGGTTTATTGGTTTCACAAATTGGTATTGACTTTTCCTAATTATGACAGATATTTTGTTTATCGTGTAGAGATTTCTAAATATTTTTTTATCTTGTTACATAACAGGAGAATCTGCTATTAGAGACATTTTGAAAGAATTAGTTTTAGTGCAATCTCAGTTTTATTTATAAAGAGAAATATTTGAGCCCTCTCTTGATACAATAAAAGCTAATAGCATTAAGAGACTTACTAATAGTATATCTCTTATGATGTTTATATTAAATGTTTATTATTATAATAAATATTATTATAATAAATGTTTCCAAAATCATAAAAGATTATGATTTGGGAAACACCATTTGATCAGAGTCATAATTTCGAAATTTTGTAACCTAGAATCAATACAGGCCTAGATAGACACAATAAACCTATTTGCATAATTACAGATTCAATACATTTCAATATTGAATCAATATACATTAATTATACATGTCACCAACTCGGAGACTAAAGGTTTATATATCTAGTTCTGTATGAATTTACACTTTAGCAGTTTTATGTAGTCAGCAGTCTAGACCTTTTCACACTGAATAAAGAAACCTATTTCTAGTAGTAAAATGAGGATGGATCATGATTAAATTACTATCAATATTCCAAACATGTCATTGGTTACATGTAGGCCTAGTACAATATTAATAAATACAAAATAATAAAACAGAACCGCAGCTGGTAAGGATAGAAATAATTAGCATTTAGTACTCTCTGCCTACAGTATAAAGTCCCTGGGGTGAAGACATGTCTGTATGTATTAATAATGAAGTAATTATGTTCATGATATTGTTTTATAAGAAAATAAATAAGTATCTTGGGACATCTCCACATATGGCCACCTGATTCCAAAGTAAGTGTCAAGAGAGCTTGTGGTATGGTAACCAGGCCCCTAATAAACTACATACATACATATGAATGTAAATAGATATTTTTTTTTACACCAGGACACAGAACAAATAATTGTGCTCATCACATAAAAATTTATTTTGAGTGGGAATCAAACCCACAACCCCAGGTGCAATGGTAAGGTTCACTAACCTCTGTGTAATTATTAAAGATATCTTAAACAGAAATTTTAATTACCACGAGAGAGATGGTTTGCTGATACTGATAAGTTAGATAATTATTATCTACATCTGCATTGGATGTAATATTTATCTTTTCTTATGTCATATTAATAAACAGTTTGTCTGAGTTAGGCTTACACATTATGAACTCCCTCTTATTTGTATTTAAATTATTTGTAACATATTTCTTTCAACGATTGTTTGCATTGCATCATATGAGAACAAATGTTGTGTAATTTAATTGATAGACTACAATTAGTATTAATTTACTTATTAATAACAATTGACATTTGTTGGTCTGTGTTATGATACTAGAATCAAAATGTCAAAAACAGTCATTGGTAATGAAGTAACAGTTACTTAAAGATAATAAGGTATTGTACTTTAAATATTTGAAGATAATAAGATTTATAAAATTTAATTTAATTTGTTATGTTTGTGAATAAGTTTAGGGTTTCTTAGTCTAATATGAAAGTTATAAATGTATTACGATGTTTCCCAGTACCCTACATAATGTTTAAGGTGTCTTCTACCTCTTTAAAAAGACAGGAATGTCTTGCCAGAGCAATTCAATGGTTACTTAAATTGCAGCATGTCTGAGTTCTTACTCACAGCCTGTATTTGTCAACAATGATCCCATGTGACTATATAAGGCTCTGTTTTTGCCTCACTCAAGTCCTGGTCTGAACGCAACACTCATATGTATGACAGTGAGTACTTTCCTGCTGTGGAATTATTGTATAAGATTTTATGAATGATTACCTACATTTGTTGTTGTTTATTTAATTTCTAGTGTGCCAAATAAGTTGTATACTACAGTGCAATAGACTTAGATTAGAGTATCCCCGTTAACAAAATGAACTTAACTAACTTAACAAATGGTAATTTTGATAATAGATATTATTAGAATTAACAAATTATTACACTAAATCAAAAAGAAGCTATTGTCAATAAGTAGCAGATTTATACATAAATAAACAGTTATAAATGATGTAAATGATTGCTAGTAACTCTCTTTTGTTTCTCTTAAATCTTAAAATAATACTTCCCTTACAGTTATGTTTTCCTGTATAGGTTGTTTTACACTTAGTAACATAATAATTTGTCAATGTCTTATAATAGAAACCTATTACGGTAACAATGTTCAATTGTTATTATATTACAACTTACTAAGTTACCACTACACTCATAGAATTTAATTTAATCATCAAGTACTGTTCGATTGTTGTGGTATTTCTTACCATTTATGTGAAAATTAGAACCCCATAAACCCTGAAAAAAAGACCGAATGAACCCGAATCTATCTAAACTATTACTGCTTCATCTTTGCCTGCTATTTGCATATAACTATAAATTTTGTATTCATAATAAGTGTTAACCCTGTTGAGTCTCAAAACAACACTGTAAATAAATTCTATTGAAATGGAGATAAATAATTGTTTCATGTTGATAACTCAAGTGTTTACCAACAAATCAACTCTGTAATCTAACTACCAATAAAACAATAAGCTTCTGGAGATCAATAAAGCTGTTTGCAAATGACTCATATGCTGGTTGCATTAATAGCATTATGTTTCAATTAGTCATGTATGTTTGATATTATAAATCGGGTTTTATTATGAGTTTCTTACAAGCTTCGAAATATTTTGATGTCTATATAGAATGTCTTTTTCTCCTTCATAATTTTTGACTGTTGTATTTTCTGAATAAACTATAAATTAATATTACAAATTTGAATAAAAGATGTTATTGCACAGAAAAAGTTTTTATAAATATTTTATTTAAATCCAAATTTATTTTCATTTAACAAGTTAAGTGATCTGTTTGTTTCATAACTTACTTTGTTTGTTATTGATTTAAAGGTCAAAAGGAGATTGATTAAGTAATAATCTCCAGCATTGGTTACAGGCAAACCCCTTAGGGGAGACTGTGATCAGCAGTGGATTGCTACAGGCTGATGATGATTATGAAGCATTTTGATTTGACTGGCCTATTGATGTAGTAGTTAATGAACCTGGCTGTTGCGCTAGTTGTTGTGGGTTTGATTTCCACCCAGAAGAAATATTTTTGTCATGAGCATAAGCATTTATTTGTTCAGTGCTTGGGTGCAAGAAATAAAAAAAAAATCTACTTCATTATATTCATAGTTTATCAGCAGTCTCGTTACTGTACCACAAGTTCTCTTGATGCTTACTTTGGGATAAGATGACTGTGTGTGATATTCCAGGATATTCAGATATTTAAATTATACTGTGTTAAATTATAACTATGTTTTTATTATTAGTTACAATACTAGTTATATTGTCAAAATATTTAGGGAGGCCCTGTATGTAGAGAAGTGGGTATAAATTGGCTAAATAATATTGAAAGAAATGCTAAAATACAGTGTAGTGAGATGTGCTGTTTAGCACAATGAAAAGGCCCTACTATTCTACTATAATGAAGCACAATTTGTTTTAAAGTACTTTATAGGAGTAGTGCCCAACTGTGAAATATGTATGTCTTTGTATTAATGTAGATAAGTTTGTTGGCATCAAAAATTGGTACAAAGGAATCCTAAGTTTTAAAACTTTAAATTAGTCTATACCCAGAAGTACTATATTTTACAAATTGTTATAATTGCAGGGCAAGTTGGTGAAACACTTTTCGCGTCAGTTGGTGATCAAGGCGAGGTTCGGCGAGGAGCTGCAGCGGGAGCTGGGCGACGTGCCATGTCTCGCCTTATGGCTCAGGGTTGTCGGCCTCAGTCCGGATGCCATACAGGTGAAAATCTTATTATTATTACTATATCAACACTTTAGGTTTGTCAGGACTTAGATATTTTTCTTCTCTGCGTTCTGTATAAGAGACTTGGTCTGAAGATATGTACATATATGGGATATAGTTACATTCCACATACAAGTGGGTCTACACAATGTTAGATATGATTAAGATGGTAAAAAATGTGTAAGATGAAATTCTTTTTGACCAAATTAGTACAGCTAGTGTGTTTTAGATGGTCAATATGGATTAATTACTTTGTTGCATATTTCACCAAATTTTAACATAAGTTCATATCCAATATTGTTGTTTTTTATTACATGTTATATTCGAGAGAAAAAATTTGATATTGGCAATTGAAAGATGTTGTTCCCAAGATATACATTTGTATATCAAGACATATTGCATTTTGAATAACAGTCCAATATTGGCCCGTTTTTTAGCATCTTCCTGAGACTGTCATCATATTCGGCCCAATTAAATTGTTTAAACATAACACTAGCTGATATCAACAGTGATGCTCTTGGTGGGTACGTTAGTGGATTTTGAGTTATCATCGTGATGAATTATTACCATTAAATACTTACCATTATTAAGGGTGACTTCAGCCTGACTGGTGGAATGCTAACCAAATCCTGATACTACTGTACAGATCAGAATCTACCTGAAGTACTATCTGAAGTACCTGAATACTACAGTGTATTTTAACTTACATTTTCTACTTATCATGTTTATTTGGGTCCGGTGTATGGTATTAGGTTCAACTTCAATTCCACTCCATAGTGGGTCATAAACATAACTGGTTTAAGGTGGACGGGAGTGTACTACAGTTTTCTGTCTACATCTTCGGGTATTACAGGCGTGTTATGGGTGTTATCACGAATCCGTCAATTCTATGTACAATGGCATTGCTAATTGCCTGCACCTGATGTATAACGAGGCTGTTTTAGGATACAGTTCGTCACGTTGTCCGTGTGTGCACCAGGCGGTATGTTCCCGCGTGGCGACGCTGGAGGCGCTGCGGGAGCGTGCCGAGCACGAGCTGCGCGCGCTGCTGGCGGGCGCGCGCGACGAGGAGGTGCGCAGGCTGTGCCGGGCGATGCAGCGGTTGAGAACCTACACCGGTATGTTCTTACTATTCATTTCGTGCGCCAACCATAAATTACGTCATACGAAAATAATGATTTATTCATACCTCACTCCAACATTGCAATCACAACAGAGTGTATTTATAAGATCCCCGCTCCCCTGATATGATCTCATGCATTTCACAATTTCATAATCTGTGAGGTGATATGATGAAACATTTCATAATCTGTGAGGTACATTATCGTTGTCTTTGTACGGGCTCACCCGAATGTTTTGGTACCATTAGTCAGTTTATCATTATAACGTACATTTTTGTAAAGAATCTGGACTACTGGAGCGAGAAGGTGAATTTCACACATCAATCAAGTAACGAGTGCCTTCCATCAAATATAAATCTATGTCACCATCATTAACAACAAACTGACCTAAAAGACCTCGTCTCATATCTCACGTATTTGTGGTCTACGTGCAACTATTCCGTGGATACAATAAAACGTAAATTTAATTAAAAAGATAAAGTAAATTTTTGTTAGTTTTCAAAATACCATTAATGATTGAATTCGGGTACTAAGATGTACTCAATGATGGTATTTGTATCTTGACGACATGTTGTGTTTGCAGAGGCGTTAGCCCGAGGCGACGGCGCGGCGGAGCTGCCTCTGTACTGGGACTCGTGGGAGAGGCACGCACGCGGATCGCCGAGAAACCGCGATGAAAGGAACGCAACCCACAAAAAAGGTAACCAAACATAAAAGACAAAAATGCAACCAAAGAACCTTTTGTAATCTATGTATAATATATTAAATGTATCAGGAAACTATAAATCACTAAAAGGAACTTCATACTGGTTTTTGTACTTTATAAAGGAAGGATTAGCGAAAATATTAGTTGATGTACCTGTCGGCAACCTGCTCACATTTCGTCGTCTTCATATCAACATCTGATTCCAGGAGGCAAGTCCCCGACGACGCCGGTGTCGAAGCGCAAACAGAACGTGCACCTGCCGGCGCCCGCCGCCCTGACCAAGTCCCGCTCGCACGAGTCGCAGCTGTCCGTCAGACCAGACGCCTCCGACCTTAGGTATTTGATTTGTTTGACTTATCCAGTGCTACAGTTTTCGTGACCCTAATTGCTGAGCTTCAAGAGAGCTTGGACTTGTGTGATGAGCACGAGTATTTAGTACTTTATCTTTAGTACTTTGCAGTCAGTTGGGCGTGTGTGATGTCCCGATGTGCTATTGTTATTACAAGCCCTTGTTCATTATCATTGCAGTGATAACAGCCAGTCGTCGGTGGTGGCGGAGGGCAGCCCGCCCGCGTCGCCGCGCGTGCCCGACGCCGAGCCCGTCTCCCGCCTGTACCACAACAACATTGTGAGTGTTCGTTTCATTCTAGAATGTCACCAGCATTCTGTACCATCTCTTTTCGGTATCCATTCAGTTTAGGGTAGATTTTTTTGTACAAGCACAATAAATATTTTTTTTCGAGCAATTTCATCATGAAAATAGCACGGTGGTGATCGATGACGTAATAAAAAGCTGTTCGTTAAGTTTTAAAAGGAAATAAACTAAATAATAAATATTTCTAGTCCATTACTGAACAAGTCGTCGACTACAATGTCATGATCAAATACATATTATCATACTGAATATGTTCATAGTGTAACCTGAAATGTTATGTCGACAGCACAACCAGAACAATCTGCACAACCAGCACAACGCGCTGCAGAACTCAGCGCCGACGATGGTGGGCGTGGGCGCGAGCCCGATGGTGGGCATGGGCGCTCCGCGCTCGCCGCGCACGCCCACGTACGGCGGGCGCTGCATGGCGCACGACATCGCGCACCGCTTCACCAAGACCTTCAACATGATCGCCACGTGCGATTACTGCGACAAGCAAATGCTGTTCGGCTCCGGCCTCAAGTGTAAGGAGTGCAAGTTCAAGTGTCACAGGTGACTGCTTTCATATTATTAATATGTAAGGTTCAGAAAGTTCATATACAAATCATTGACAGAAAGAATGTGTCTCCCCGTCTGGGTTGAGGAGTGAACATTTGTTAATATCGTATTTCGTGTATTATAATATTTGTTTCAATTTTATACCATTGCAATAGTCGTTGTTGTTGCAGGGATTGCGAAAGTAAAGTACCGCCGTCGTGCGGACTACCGCCCGAGTTTGTTGTGGCTTTCAAGGAGAAATTTCACAAAGACGGTACGTGCTGCTATCGATAAGTGTATCGCGTGTGATGTAACTATGCGTATGCGTGTACAATTGGTAGTGACTCGGTCTCGAATGACTGACCACTGGTGGATACCTTCGTGCTTGGTGGTTCATGTCAATCTGTCTGTTTCTATCAATATACTTGGGTGGGTAGTTAAATATTACAAACGTTAACATGTATTAAAGTTTAACGGTCTTCTTTGTTTTTTCATTCACATGGTGGTATAGACAGAGCGGTTACTGGTGCAAAAATCGTTTTGGGGATGGGCGATGAGTGTTGCGTCATTAGACGACATCGTGGTGGGTCAAAATACAGTCAGTGGCGTGAACAGTAGTGTAAGTGAACCGAGTGCCATAGCTGGACAGTGAGCAGTGAGGGAATGTGGCCGGCGTGTCCGCAGGCGGGTACTACGGCGGCTCGGTGTCGTCGCGCGGCGGCTTCCTGTCGTCGCTGACGCCGCGGCGGCGGCCGCGCGTGCCGGCCGCGCCGCACGCGCCGCACGCCCCGCACGCGCCGCACGCACACCCCTACTCGGTTAGTACCTGCGTCAGCGCTTTTTTTATTTCACGTAAAGTGTTTTTTGCTTGCTTATTCAAAATGATGTGTCCACCGACACTGTTTTATAAATGTGCGTGTGTGTGTTTTGCCTAATGTTATGTCCAGTGTTATTTTTTGTGCTTCAAAATAATGCGCTAGCTATTGTTGCTTCAAATTTAAATAAAATTGCTTTGGTTTTTAGTTTATAACATCCCATTTTTATTTTTGTTTTCTTCAGTGGTTTTTTTCCTAACTTGTTATGTTGACATCTTTGGCTCATTTTGTAGTAAATATGTCAGTAAGAAAATCGGAAGTCATTTGTCACTTGTACTTATTTAATTTTTAATTTCATAAGTTCATACTTACATTATATGCTTAACGCTTCATATGTTGTTCACTACTTAGCAATGCATAACGTCCTTTCAATGTCTGACTTATCGCCCCTAGACACGTGCCCGGCATCGAGATGTGAAGGTCTTGAACTATCATTTTTCATTCATAAACTATGGATGGAAGAAATACGCTCCCCATCGCTCCATCGAACACCACATGCCAATAGTCAGTAGCAATTTATTACCTAGCATGTGCCTTGACACTTGGACTATTGAGTGAAATAGCTTGAGAAATCCGATATACCAGTTTGATTCCAGAAATCTACGAACACTGGAAATTATATACCATACGATGATTTTTTTTAGTGTATGCAAAGTGAATGAGTGAACGATAGAACGATTGTAAAATCGGTAGTTGGTTGTACCTGTAAACCATGGAAAATAACCGGGTTCAATTCTAAAAGAAACGCTGAGGACGGGTGTTATTGAATTTTGGCAATAATACATTGCAAGTTACTTTAGATTTATAAATGGATATGGAATGTATATAATGTGTATGGGTGATATACTGAGGAGAATGTAACATTTGTGTGAAACCAATGAACGTGGTCGGCACGAGCACGCACGTGCGCACGGAGCGTGCGCGTGCGGGCAGCGGCTGAGGTGCGTGCGTTGCAGGGCGCGCCCGACTCGTCGTCCAACACGTCGTCGTGCAACAGCTCCACGCCGTCGTCGCCCGCGCTGCCGCCCGCCACGCCGCAGCCGCACCACCACGCGCACCACGCGCTGCTGCTGCCGCCGCACCTGCCGCCCGCCAAGCAGCAGTTCCACTTCCCCGGTACGACGCTCACGTGTCCGCTCCCACCGCTGCACCTAGGCGTCTCCGATAGCTCACTTTTTTCATTAGAACTGTTTCCCTCTGTATATCACATATTGTATAATGACGAGCACATATTATCTCGGAGTTTGTTCCTTTCGTCTAAGAAGTGAAATGCTCGCACGGACCATGTTGGGTGATTTCCTGTTTGTAATTTCCTTTTCGTCAGAAGTAAAAACCCCCGTGTCGAGTCCGAATCACACGCTGGTGATCCAGTCGCCGGCGAGGGTCGCGCCCGATGTCAAGGACGAGATGTCCGCCAGTATGAAGAGCGGTGAGTAAAAACGAACTTTATATATCTGAGAATTTTATACACTAACGAATATTCATAGTATCCGCGTCAACGGCCACTCAAGGATTGTTGCTAACAATAATAATTTGTCAATTTATTCACTTTATGCACATCAACAGTATTTTATGTATATCAGTTCATAATCATGATACATCAGTAATGATTATGAAATGAGTCGATATGTCTGCTAAAGTTTAATATAATATTAACCGTAATGATATTGTCGGTGCGCGCGCAGAGCGCTCGCGGCGCGTGTCGCTGAGCGGCGCGGCGGGCGCGGGCGGCGCGGACGCGGGCGCGCCGCGCGCCGACTCGCTGGAGCTGTCCGCGCACGACTCGCGCTGGCCGCGGCAGAACAGCGTGAGTGTCGAGCCCCCGCCGCCGCTGTGCCGGCCGGGTTACGCATATTCAAATTAGACACATACTTGGGGATCTGTATTCTGTTTGCTTACCATTGCACGAGGTCTGGCTGTATGGAGACCAGTCGAGCCGAAGCCGGTACGTACATGATCCCATAACCTGCATTGCTAGCCAGTCTAGCGATCTAATGGTGTCATTTGTTTTGGCAGCTCTTCCATGGTGCTATCATGTGACAACAACAATTTCTGCGTAGACTAGTGAAAGATAAAGTTATAAAGATTTTTGTGTTACATTTGGCTATAGTAGTGGAACCACGTGTCAGCCTGGCGCGTGCCAATTGGTCGGTCGTCTTGTCGCGGGCCCGACGTCGCGCCAAACATATTATGTCACCGCTACGTCAGAGTCAGAGTACAGTGTCGTGACGTCACAGTGTATGTTCCAAAGATGTCTAAATATTCAAAGTGTGACGTGAAATTATTGTCTAATTTGAATGTTAAATTAAGTTGAGCTCTTGTCTGTACATAATACTGTAAATTTGTTAAGTCATTGAAGAATCAAAATGGACCTGTGCATACAGAAAATTATAATTTCTAAACGTGACGTAAACATCAAGCGATGGAATGTGTATATGTATAAATTTGCATATAGTTGTGTTTCTTTTGATTTGATGCTGCTTTTGAGTGTATGATCTGACAGTTTAAAATTTAAATACAAATGAAACAGCCAAACGCATTCCAATACTTGGAAGGTTCGAAATTATGAATTCTACCTGTTGAGCTTTCCTGCATTATCGATCATGTAAATTTCGATGTGATAAAATATCAATGCAGTAAACTTGTCAATGTATCGTGTTTAATTCGCATGAGCTGCCGCCTCCGATGTGGCGGTAAAGGCCAATTAAAAACTAACATGAAGTCTCTCCTGTGCTGTTTAAAAATAACGTGACCTCGCGCCTCCGTCTCCGAAAGGGATGGACATGACATACATACATATCTTCACGCCGAGTCCCTTACGGGGTAGGCAGAGAGCACGGAGTGCCAAATATCTCTATCCTTA